>MUZC01000214.1:250339-272689 GCA_002072015.1 Radix auricularia
CTAAGTCTCAGGTATTAGCCAAGGGCCAAGGCCTTATAAGAGTCTAAGTCTCAGGTATTAGCCAAGGCCTTATAAGAGTCTAAGTCTCATGTATTAGTCAAGGGCCAAGGCCTTATAAGAGTCTAAGTCTCAGGTATTAGCCAAGGGCCAAGGCCTTATAAGAGTCTAAGTCTCAGGTATTAGCCAAGGGCCAAGACCTTATAAGAGTCTAAGTCTCAGGTATTAGCCAAGGGCCAAGGCCTTATAAGAGTCTAAGTCTCAGGTATTAGCCAAAGGCCAAGGCCTTATAAGAGTCTAAGTCTCAGGTATTAGACAAGGCCTTAAAAGAGACTAAGTCTCAGGTATTAGCCAAGGGCCAAGGCCTTATAAGAGTCTAAGTCTCAGGTATTAGCCACGGCCTTAAAAGAGACTAAGTCTCAGGTATTAGCCAAGGGCCAAGGCCTTATAAGAGTCTAAGTCTCAGGTATTAGCCAAGGCCTTAAAAGAGACTAAGTCTCATGTATTAGTCAAGGGCCAAGGCCTTATAAGAGTCTGTCTCAGGTATTAGCCAAGGCCTTAAAAGAGACTAAGTCTCAGGTATTAGTCAAGGGCCAAGGCCTTATAAGATTCTAAGACTCAGGTATTAGCCAAGGCCTTAAAAGAGACTAAGCCTCAGGTATTAGCCAAGGGCCAAGGCCTTATAAGATTCTAAGACTCAGGTATTAGCCAAGGCCTTATAAGAGACTAAGTCTCATGTATTAGTCAAGGGCCAAGGCCTTAAAAGAGACTAAGTCTCATGTATTAGTCAAGGGCAAAGGCCTTATAAGATTCTAAGACTCAGGTATTAGCCAAGGCCTTATAAGAGACTAAGTCTCAGGTATTAGTCAAGGGCCAAGGCCTTATAAGAGTCTAAGTCTCAGGTATTAGCCAAGGCCTTATAAGAGACTAAGTCTCAGGTATTAGTCAGGGGCCAAGGCCTTATAAGTCTAAGTCTCAGGTATTTGCCAAGGCCTTATAAGAGACTAAGTCTCATGTATTAGTCAAGGGCCAAGGCCTTATAAGAGTCTAAGTCTCAGGTATTAGCCAAGGCCTTATAAGAGTCTAAGTCTCAGGTATTAGCCAAGGCCTTATAAGAGACTAAGTCTCAGGTATTAGCCAAGGCCTTATAAGAGACTAAGGTATTAGTCAAGGGCCAAGGCCTTATAAGAGTTTAAGTCTCAGGCCAAAACAACTCGTAGAAGAAGAAAGGTAATCTCAGTGGAGATATTTGAGAAAATTAGAGACAGTTAGTGGGATACTGCCATCTTGGTGTGATACTGCCATCTTGGTGGGATACTGCCATCTTGGTGTGATGCTGCCATCTTGGTGGGATACTGCCTTCTTGGTGGGATACTGCCATCTTGGTGTGATACTGCTATCTTGGTGGGATACTGCCATCTTGGTGTGATACTGCTATCTTGGTGGGATACTGCCATCTTGGTGGTACATGACATCTCGGTGACTTGGCTGACCCTAATTGAGAGACGGACAGCTATAGTTGGGTTTGTCTGACATGCCTGATTAGGTCACAGTGACCAGATATGGTCAATGAAGCACCCGACGCGACGGCCATAGAAACTAAGAGAACCATGCTTTAAGTGATCATCTCTACCTGCAGACCTCAAGTATAAAAACTTTAAAGATAAATATTGCTCTAAAAATCGATACACCCTAAAGATTAAGATAATTAATATACGAATAATAAAACAATCCCAAATACAAAAATCGAATTTCAAGTCATACATTTATTTTTATTGGGTTCTGTAATGTATTTAAAAACAACAACATTCGCCTGTACTCAAACCAATTACCTTCCGATCAGACGGCAAGAGCTCTACCAACTTGACCAAAGCTGGACTTGTTCTATTTTGTGCAATCGAAAGCGAAGAGGTTCAAATTCATTTCCCCCAACTAATTTATTTTAAGCATTACAATTACACACACACTTTTTAAAGATATAAACATGTATTATCATGGACGTTTGGGACATGCGCCAAGTCTCAGGTTTCTAGCAAATCAGGAATTGGGTTTAATTTAGCTCACGGCTTTCTTCATAGGCACACGGGGGGGGGGGGGCGTGTTTGTTGGGTGATAAGTCTATGTTTTCAATATGACCAACAGTTTTGGCGGTGGGGGAGTGGGTAACTGTCTAGTGTTTTGTTGTTGTTGTTTTTTTTATTGCAGGCCTCTGCCTTCAGATTAAAAAATTGAGAGAGATTACCGCCTCGCGTAATAATGTATCAGATTAGCCTACCTTAACGCCATTCCAATGTCCACGTCAGTCAACTAAGTTTGTCTCTTTATCTTTGGCTGTAAACAAAACGTCAACTCATTTGTATTGGAGTTCAGGTTTGTTCTCTGTTACAGACGCTTCTTCTATATAGAAGATTATTGCGCCGTACACTTATCTGTGGGTTGTGTACATAAACAAAACGTCAACTGGTTTGTATTGGAGTTCAGGTTTGTTTCTACCAGACTGCCTAGATTTCAGAGTTATTTCTATATGTTTGTGATAATAGCTGAAAGGTTTGATAACAAGAGGTTTCGCAACAAAAGGATTGATAACAAAAGTTTCGATGAGATAACAGATAAGATTTGATAACAGGTTTAATAACAAGCGATTTGATAGCAGAAGGTAGACCACAAGAAGCTGTTTCTAGAAGGTTTTTCCTGTTCTTTTTTTAAAAACTGAGTGTCTGAAAGGACAAAATAATTTACATCCGGTTGACAATAAAAAGTTTTTTTTTAAAAACACAGCTCGAATTTTATATTACTTCCCCTTAGCAAACATGCTTCCTTGAATTTGAATTTAATTGCCAACCAAATTAAACAAAGGAGATGAACTAAACACACACCGGACTTAACAAAAAGTGATCAAATGATAGACCATAAACAATTCAAGATTTCTTTCACACCATGTAGTTACTGGGGGACTGCAGTTCATATCCAAGCATAAACAATGTTGGGGGTGGGGGGCTGGTTGAATTTGTATTGGGCTATCTGGAGAACTTCGAAAGCCATCAGTTTTATCACCCCTCACCACACACGCTAAACTCATACTACTGAAAGCAGTCAACAAAATGAGGGATGAGACGGCAATCAGGCTTATAAAAATTTAAATGGAAAAGAAGTAAAAAGGGCAGGGGTTAAAAAAAAAAACGAATATACAAAATAAAAAACTTAGCTGCACTCTTTGGATTTCACCGCAGCTAAGTTTTTATTTTTTATATTCGTTTTATTTGTGTATTAGTATTGTATGTCCGTTGAAAAATGCTCTTTGCCGAAATGTTCCCTGTTTAGTTTCGTACTGTCAGGTTAACTCTTACCATGTTTAAGTCTTTTCCATTTACTACTGACTACTGCAAGCAGTTGGTTTAGTTTCAGCCAGCTTCACCTTGTGTGGCGTTTAACACTTCAATGTCGTGAATAATTTTAACTTGTTACGGGGCAAAGATTGTATTTCTGTTTTGTTCAGACAAAACTCCAGTGACACTAGAAGTGTGATGTCCTAGGCCTGATGACGTACATCAACCACGACCACGACGTAAAGTTATGACATGGGAGGTCGTTGACCTTTTAAGGTCAGGTTGAGATAAACCTACACGGGATCCAACGTTAGAATTCAGCCATAGAATAGAACGGTGCCACGTCTTCTTTCCTTATTAGCAGATGGCCACAGAGGCAGAAAGCTGGCGTCATTGAACGCCTGACTCTATTTATAGCTCATAGCTGCAAGGAGCCAACTAGGTGAAGATCGCTGTGATTGTCTCCTTATAAGTGGGAATGGGAAAGAGAATTTCGTGAAGGGGTGGAGAGATACGACAGTGAAACTTAAGTCTGACTGCAGGCGACACGACCAAATAAGGCTTTGATAAGTCACCCTCCAACGCGAGGGGTCTCATGTCGTTTCAATTAGACAACTCAAAAATTACTTATTATTTTTTTTTAAATTAAAAAAAAAAAAGACTAAACACAAATTAAAATCGTTTAAAGTAACGTTATAATAAAGGTTTAAGTGATGGGCGGGGCAAATGTTCTTATTTGTAGACCAAAGTAGTTGGTTTGCAGTTGACAGCATTCAAGAAACTGTCATGATGTCACATATTTGAGAACGGGTGGTCCTTCCCCTCTTCCCAACGCCGGGAACACTCGTTTATTTAAATGTGGAGGCGGCCAGGGTAGGCATCAACGGAGAGCCGCCGATGTTTTTTTTGTTTGTTTTTTTAAAGGGGTGGGGGCGATAACATTGCTTTCTTGGGTGTGTAAACCTAGTATATAATTTAAATGTAAACTCCTGTAGAGGCAGTTAGACCACTGTACATAATATGTGTACGCCTCTGTAGAGTCAGTTAGGCCACTGTATATAGTTAGGTGTACGCCCCTGTAGAGAAAGACCACTATATAATTATGTGTTCGCCTATGTAAGCTTTTTGGTTAACGACACACAAAATTCACAAATAATATTCGTGAATTCTCGCGACACCCAAACAATAATTTGTTAGTTATTTTATTAAAAAATAGAACATTTTTTTTTTTTTTTACATATTACTGGGAAGTATATTACTGTAATATATCTGTGTGATGGATGTGTTGGCTTAAAAGAACACATCATATTCCATCGGGGTTCCAAAGTTGACAAGCAAACGTGCAACTCATCATCACTGTAAGAAGTCTCTCTCGCTTCTTGAACTTTAACCTCGATGAAGATGTAATGATGTTTTCAGATGGTCCTTGAAGACATAAGTTTAGTGAATTCAGTTTATCGAATAAGTTGGAATTCGAAATTTTGATCTTCAGTTTAAAGGAAAGAAATCACTTCTTTTTATATTAAGATGTACAAGTCTGTCAAGAACTTTTAGTCTTGAAAGCCAGCGTACTTCCGTATGATAAATTAGGTACTTGTAATCGGAGTCCATTGCTTCACAAAGTTTTTCAAAGAGTCGTTTTGGTTTGATTTATTAATTTTTTAAAAATAATAACTTCAGAGCTCAGAACACTAGCAACTTTAAATATTTTTTTCTAAATCTCGCGACACACCTGGAAATCTCTCACGACACACTAATGTGTCGCGACACACAGATTGAGAAACACTGATGTAGAGCCACGGTTGTTAGGCTATTGTAGATTCACTTTGCTATGAGATCGTTGCAACTATCTCAGGTCCGGTCAAGCCCTTGGCAGTCAAATCTCAAAGACAAAAAGTTAGTAAAAGACAAATCCTGTCCGTGACATCCACTTGACTCAAATACTGAGTTAAGTGAAGTCCTATGAGGATGTTGGTCTATGACATTGTGAACATGTTAACACTGACAGTGAGGTACACATGTAGTAGCGTGGCCCTGTAATATGGTAGATGGATTTACACCTTGTCCGAGATATATCTGAGCTACTTCGAGTTTGATTAATCTGACTGACCACCGGGATGTCCATCTACCAGGCCACGGGTCTGTCCATCTGACTGACCACTGGACTGTAAATCTGACTGACCACCAGGCTGTCCATCTGACTGACCACCGGGCTGGCTATCCATCTGACTGGCCACTGGACTGTAAATCTGACTGACCACCAGGCTGTCCATCTGACTGACCACCGGGCTGGCTGTCCATCTGAGTGACCACCGGGCTGGCTGTCCATCTGAGTGACCACTGGACTGTCCATCTTACAAGCATACATCAATAGTATTGCTCTTTCCCCACTAACTAGCTTCCCACTTGACTAAATGTTAATTTCCTCCCGATGCATCTAGATTCTAGATCAGGTGTCTCCAAACTACGGTCCACGGGCCAGATGCGGCCCGCGAGACCCTCTCATCCGACTCCTGGAGATCTTTTAATCTATAAAAAGATATTTTTCTTTTAATTTACCACAAAATTTATTAGTTGGGGGTTAGTATTTGGCCCACAAACTGCTGTTTGACAGTTAATGCAGAAAGTTTGAGGTCTAGACCAATGCTTCTCAAAGTGGTGTTCTGTGAACCGGTGCAGGTCACTTAAAATGAAACAAATAAAATAAAATAAATTAAATTTCGCTCCACGTCAGGTCAGTCCAAGTAAAATAGTTAAATGGTCCTGGTGTAATGGAAAAATTACTGCCTGTCCGCCATGCTAAAAAGTTTGAGAAGCACTGATCTAGACATCTGACAAGTGTGGTGAGTCGTTCAACAACATACAATTTTATAATATTGCGGTGTCGGGCCAATAAGTTGGCCAACCCCTGAGCTACATGACGTGTTAGTAGACAGACCGGATGACTTTATTGTTTTCTATAGTCAAACATTTGGCGTGAGTTCAAAGTTCAGTCCCACCCTATTTGGTGTGTGTAGATCCTGTGGTAATCAAATTATGTATCAAGTAGCTCAAGGTTAACTAACATCATGAGTCAAAGTTTACTGGTTGGAGATGTCCACGATACTAACTGTTTACTGTTGGTTGCTGTGTCCAAAACTACTTGTGTTTACTGTGTCTCACATAGACTATAGACCGTATTCCCTCGACCCACTTGGCACTTGGTTTAAATCCTATCTTATCTGTTACAGAAGATTATTGCGTCCTACGCTTGTCCATGGTTTCTGTCTAGTCCTGCAATTCTTATTAGAGTTTTAAAGTGTTGGTTTCTTCAAGGAACCCATTGCACGTCCCGATTCCGAAAGGGAAAAACGAGAGTTTGAATGCGTTTGTTTTTGTATACATTATACAGAGTAAAAAACTCGATGAGTATTTAAAAGCTATTTCCAACAAAAAATTTGAGACTTTCTTTTATTCAAAGGAAATCAAATTAGATAACATTAAACTCCATTTCAAATTAATAATTCTGCAAGTAAACAAATTGCTGTTAAAATTACAGAAAAGAGATTTTTCACAAATTCATTATCCAACATTGTTCTATATATTATTAGCTACTGTTTGGCGTTTGTTTCAACCCGATAGCTGTTATGGTTGGCGAGAAATTGAAAAAAAATATTGATTTTTTGTTGTTGATTTCCCAGAAAATCCAGTAAACCTTTTGGCCTGTGCACATTTTTGGGACCTTCTTAACATATTTGCAAAAGACCCGAACCCTCTATCTGGTATGGTTCAGGAGTTGTTGCTTGTGCAAGCTCGAACAGACAGGACAGACTTTTCAAATTTATAAATTATTATAAACGCAATTTGTCCCATGGGGATATTGCGTTAAAGTTAAAAAGTGTTTTCATCCGTATGTCTATGTCTACCTGAGTGTTGTATTAATTGATCTTTATGTTGTATTTCTAAATTATAATTAATTGCTTTATGTATTATTACTTATTTACTCTTGGTTATTCTATCCTTCAGTGTTTCAATGTCTAATGATTTAACTAATGTTGTTATTCTTGTACATTTTGAATATTCTCCAGTAATGAATATGGCAGGTCTTTTTTGAATTTGTTCTAGTTTATCAATGTTTGGTGGATGGGTCCCATACAGAGATGCACATTCTAGTACAGGTCTCTGCAAACGTTTCTTTTTATATTCCCTAAGGTTTAATTTGATTTTTTAATAACTTCATTGACATGGGCATTCCATAAATCAAACACGAATTGGCTGTTTTTTAGTCGCTAGAATGATTTTTAAGCTTGAAAACAATCTTCGCTGACTCCGTTCTTCAATTTAAAAAAAAATGTTTTGGATACCAGTAGAAATTAGAAACACTTCCGTCCACTGAAGTTCAAGGCCAACCAGAGTTTTGACTGTATTGTAACCAAACGATCCGAATCTCCAATACGTTTGTGTGTTGTTTTTCTATGTACCCCTGGTCCTACTCGGCACACACAGTCTTAGGCCCCTCCCACACCCAACAGGGTAGAGTTCAAGGTTCAACTCCGGATACCACCATTCATGAACATGACAGAAACATACAGGTGCGTCCATTCAATAGGCTCAGCGATGCGAACATTCTGCCCACGCTGCCGCGCCCCGGGCTAGGGTTGGGGAGGGATCTACTGCGTGTAATCACCTGACACCAACACTGACAACACAGTGCTTTTCATACTGTCAACTGGTAGTAGAGTGGTTCTCAGTTTATCAAGTCAACTGGAAAGAGTCAATGAAAATGTGAAAGAGAGCTCCACTGAGTAGAAATCAAGTTAAATAGGACGGTTAGCTATTGATTCTATTCGACATTAAAAACTCTACTATAAATGATAAATGAAAGAGCTCCACTGAGTAGAAATCAAGTTAAATAGGACGGTTAGCTATTGATTCTATTCGACATTAATAACTCTACTATAAATGATAAATGAAAGACTAGACCAAAACCACGAATACGCGTAGGACGCAATAATCTCCAGATCACTAAAGAACGTCTATACGTGTAAGAGATAAGATAATATAAGACAGTGATGGCGAACCTATGGCACGCGTGCCACTGACGGCACGCAGAGCCTCATCACCCGACACGCGACTTAAATATTATATCCTTTATCAAATCACTGAGCTGGCCATTTGTGTTTTTATTTTTCTATTAGAATATATAAGTAGGTTTTGATTGAATTTTGGGCACGCGGCCCCAAAAAGGTTCGCCATCACTGGCATAAGACATCTTTTAAATCGTTCACTTCATTTCCTCGAGTTCACGTGGACACCACTGTACCCCCGCCCATCTCATTGGGGGGGGGGCAAGGCGGGGTAATTAACGTAGGCCTATTAATCCAGCAAACATACCTGTGTACATGTCCTCTTACCTGACGGGTGTGTAGTCACGTGTTAAAGCCATACCTTCGTGCGAGAGTCGCACCTTTGATTTGTCACAGCTCATCCTCCCCCCACCCACACCCCCGTGACTAGTAGTACAGTTGTTATGAATGTGTGGCAAAATAACACCATTCGAGCACAGGAAGTAATCACGTCAATAGTTTCACCAGTGGAAGGCGGTTTTTAATTATTAATTTTTTTTTACACAAGTGAATCAATGGCCGGAAACATTGGACGCGATTACGTGCCATTGATTCGTTTTATTTGTGTATTGTATGTTCGTTGAAAAAGGCTCTTTGCCGAATCGTTCGCTGTTTTGTTACGTCCGGTCAGGCTAACCCTTACCTTGTTTACGTCTTTTCCATTGATGGGTGGTTACTCTCATTTGTAACTATATTACATACGTAACATGGCCACAAAACGCTGCCCCCGCATCCATTTAATCCATGTCTTACTTATCTTATACATTCTAGATACCGCCCAGGGTGACACCAACCCCAGTGACGCCCCTGGGTGCCAACAGGGCCGGCTTTAGGGAATAGGAGGCCCTAGGCGAAGTGAATTTGGTGGCCTTAAATGTAATAGGAAAATAAATAATAAATTTGGAAATATTCTTGTGCGAGGCCCTCACTAATGACTAATGATGAGAATAATCGGAGGCCCTAGGCAGCTGCCTAGTTTGCCTATGCCTGGTGCCAACATAATTATAAACGAAAGTTGAGAGAAGTTAGGTGTCTTTGTATAGTTCCCAGATAAGAAATATAGGCTACATAGATATCGATTTTAAAATGCGTTTTCTTGAAGGAACCAGTTTAATAAAGTGCTAATGTTCCAAGCAAAACACGTTCACATGGTGGATTTTTAATATATCTAGAGGAATCTGGTGGATTTTATTTCATTTTATATGTCTCAACTGAGTCTTCATTTATTACCACCTAGAATGTTTCCTTTTTACCTCAAATGGGGTAATTTACCCATGTTCGCCGACCTCTGATCCTCTGTTAACGGTGTTTGCTAATAACTAATACTAATGTCAGTTTACCGGATATTTCCTCATTGACAACTTGTGGTGAATGGCGCTATGAACATAAATAAGCGTTAAAATTAAAATATTGTAAACAAAATGAGGGGTGTATACGTCTTTTCCAATTACTTTAAAAAAAAATATTGCCTACTAAATAATTATTTCAATTAAGTGAGATAGTCGTCGTCTGTGTCGCTAGTGAGATAATTATAATATGGTATCTGCGCATGCGCCGTGACCCAGGACAAGACAACAAACGCTGACAGAATTTAACTTCCGCGATGACGTCACCTTTGACTAGACCATAAGAATGATGATGGGTTCTGCATTACTCTAATGTGGTCGTTTAAAATCGATCGCTGACCACTGCTGTGAAAACGCCCTCGATAACTGTCTCAGAAATACTAGACACTATTTATTATAGTACATGAATTGTATTAAAATATAAAATCACAATTTATTTCACTGGACAAATAACAATAAAACCAGACAGTCCAGTATAAAACCGGACATACGGCAACCCTGGCGGGGGGAAGGGGCACCATTATTAACTTAACATCTTATGGACAACAATTGAAGTGGGAATATTGCTGATGGTGTCAGATTCGTTCAGATTCAATGTTGAAAGTTATATTATATGAGATGGTTGGTTGGAAGAGTTTATGAAAGAAATGACGTCATTAAACGTTTTACCTCTAATGAATGTGAAAGATTGTGTTTTTTTTATCAATTGTACGTCTGATACTTGCTCTAAAACAAAATATATCACAACAAGTTTTAAAGCCAACATGGGATTCAATAACATTAAAGTACGTTTTTAAGTGTAGGAGCATTTGAATGTAACAAAGAGGACACACAAATATTTGACACAATGTGGTGTAGTGTCGGCCACGAGGAGGTTCTCAAACGTTTTACATCCCTTACCCGAGACCACAACGTGGGTCTGTTTATGGGAGGGAGATGTCCTTACATGGGCATGTTATGTGTAGAGAGCTGCTCAAGGTCACAACAACAACTTACAAACTTTCCTAATGAATGGTCATCATATGTTTACATCAAGGACAGATCTCCACAGTCAGGAGTTACGTCCCTCTCTTGAGTGTCTGTGGTATCACGTGACAATAAGATAAAATGTCAATTCGCCATTAAAAAAAGAGCCGACTAGTGCTGAAGGCCCACCATCTTAACATCAAAGCAACAAGAGGTCCTATGTCTGGCAAACGCGCAAAGACGTCAATGAAATTATTATTTTTTGACCCCCTCCCCCCTCTTTTTTCAATGTCCCTCCACCCCGACCCAACCGGTGAATACTTTGAAAGTCACGACAATTGACTAGGAAGTGAATAATGTCCTTTCTTATTGCGCCTTTGAACATTGTTACCAACAAAATTCCACAAGTTATAAATACAGTATATAATTATATGCTGAAATTAATTCAAAACTAATAGGGGAGGTAAATCAAAACACGGTCTTCTGTGCATTGTTGAGCCGCTGTACAGTAAATCCTGTATGGCTATCTACACATGACACTGCAACACGAGGAAGTAATATACAAAGTAGTGTCAATAGCAGAGTCTCTGATAATGGTTTGTGTCACGCACATGCAAACCGTGCATGGATTTCCATGAAAATCGGAATACCCGTGCTAAAAATAGTTTATTAAAAAATTAGTTTCTGAAATTGTATGAGACAAAACATTCACGCCAGTTATCCCACGACAGCAGCATTTTGTGTTACAGAATAACCTCACAGTGGGAAGGGGGGGAGGTGTTTTTCATGACAACCTCACCACATGACATCTGTCAGCCCCATGACACGCAGCGTCCTGCTATGACATTCTTGTTTTCTCTGTCAGCACTATTTCAAAACTTAGTAATTGAAGAGTTACTCTGTCGCCAGCACGTACAAGATCTCACAATGATAAAATAATGGACTTGTGTGCACTTGACTGATGCATGGGGCAAACAAAAAAAAATATTGTAATGTGGATTTATGATGGTATCAGTGAAAGGAAAAAAAGTCGTGAGGTCAGAGGTTACGAGGTCATAGGTTCATGATGCTGAGATGATCAGATGAAGTCAGATTTTATTGTGCTCCTTTTAGGAATTATTCGGACACACACGCAGTGAGGTCCGTCAAATTATAAGTTATTTGGCAACGTAACTAAGAAAAAATATGGTCTTTGTTTGGGGTGCCATGGCGTAACTAATTGTAGGGGGACTTGAAACCCCTCCGAATCGAAATAACAAGGCACCCCTCCCCAGTGCAGACCGCCCCCTTACTACATTAGTTCCCTTCTTGAAATGCGGTTAAAAGTCATGAGGTGACAGAGGAACATTAGCCTCTGTGACAGTTTGACACATTGGCCTCTGTGACAGTTTGACACATTGGCCTCTGTGACAGTTTGTCAGATTGGCCTCTGTGACAGTTTGTCAGATTGGCCTCTGTGACAGTTCGTCCACCCTGTCATGTTGGTAAAATGACACGTCAGCTGACAGAATAGTGAAGTGAGAGAACAAAACAAAAGGAGACAGAATTTCTAGCTGGAGTTACCGTACCTGGTGTCGTGGGCGTCCCACGATGGAGGGGAACACGGCCCTCGGGGCGTCGTCTCCAGCGAAACCCGCCTTGCACATACCAGAGCCGTTGTCTATGACCAAGGCGGCAATATCGTCATCGGACATGGTCAGTTCTGATATTAGGACACCAACTGGTCAGTGTTAACAGTAGGTGATCAGTGCTGACAGTAGTTGGTCAGTGTTGACAGCAGATGGTCAGTGTTGACAGTAGGTGGTCAGTGTTGACAGTAGGTGGTCAGTGTTGACAGTAGATGATAAGTGCTGACAGTATGTGGTCAGTGCTGACAGTATGTGGTCAGTGTTGACAGTAGGTGGTCAGTGCGGACAGTATGTGGTCAGTGCTGACAGTATGTGGTCAGTGCTGACAGTAGGTAGTCAGTGTTGACAGTAGGTGGTCAGTGCTGACAGTAGGTGGTCAGTGCTGACAGTAGGTGGTCAGTGCTGACAGTGCAGCAGTCCTCTGTCTCACAATTCCGAGTACCCAAGTGTAAATGAAAATTTTGCCAGAGTAGAGTACGTGACGTCACACTCCAGCTATTTGTACAGTCAGTCCACTTATAAACCAGACACAAGTATAGAAAACAGGTGACGTCACACTACAGTTAGTTGCACAGACTCCAAAGATTGCGGATACTCCGAGCACACTGAAGAGAGGCACAGATGTGATGTCGTAATACTAGCAAGACGTCGGAACGTGAGACAAACAAAAATGGGAGGGAAACAGTTGGAAAGTCTGGCACTCGGCTCGTGAGTATAGTTACGTCTTCCTTTTAAGGAAAAAAACACGTATTGATTTCGTCTGGGAACATTTTGCTGTCGTGACATGCATGCCAGGGGAGGTAGTCCCGCCTCTCTATCGAGGAAAGATTATTTCCCCTCTTCAACTATTGCCTAGGCCTAGGCCCTAGGGGAAGCAAATGATAAAAAAAAGACTGTAGAATTTGTCCGTGATCTTTGTGGAGTTGTTAGCGACCTGCTAAATCTGAGGAAGTGAATAGGAAGTCTGTGTGTGAGTGGGACGTGAGGAGGTGAGTGGGACGTAGGGAGGTGAGTGGGACGTCGGGAGGTGAATGGGATGTTAGAGGGTGAGTGGGACGAAGGGAGGTGAGTGAGACGTCTGTGGGTGAGTGGGACCTGAGTGCGACGTCAGGAGGTGAGTGAGACGTCTGTGGGTGAGTGGGACGTCGGGAGGAGAGTGGGACGTGAGGACTTGAGTGGGACGTCGGGAGGTGAGTGGGGCGTTTAAAGACATTGACATCCAGATTTTAGTGACCCATGTAACAATGTTCTTTCAACCAGTTTTTTTAACAGTTTAACTTCCCTATGCATAAGGAAGTAGATTGGACAATGTACATATGTATATCTGCGGGTGTAATCCTGTTGAGCTTATGAACTGTATTGAAGTCTTACAAAAAATTGAATGAAAAACCCGGTAGGAAAAAAGGGAGTTTTTCTTTAGAGCATCATTAAATTTAAAAAAAAATCCTTTAATTATCAGTGATTTGAATGCTTACAAAGTTACCTTTCATTAGGCTGCCTTATTTTTGACATAAAACGTTGCCTAATCTTATGCTTGCAGTGTACACTTGGCTAGAATACATGTTCAATTTCGATAGGTCCAATCTTTTTATATTTTTTAACGTCCAATTTCTTTTATGTTTTGTGTCTTTGTACAGGTAAATAGCTTAGTTCTTATTATTATTTGAGGTAGAAAGTAAACTGGATAGCTGTGTCAGATTTTTCTCAGTTAATAAAGGATTCTATTAGAGGTTTTATCAAATAAATATTCCATCTCTATCAACTTTCTAAACTGAGACGGCCTATCCACCTCACACTTTGGACCAAAGATGATTTTGAAGAGACCAAACTGTCAGGTAGATGTTATGACACTGCCAGTTAGATGTTATGATACTGCCAGTTAGTTGTTATGATACTGCCAGTTAGATGTTATGATACAGCCAGTTAGATGTTATGATACTGCCAGTTAGATGTTATGATACTGCCAGTTAGATGTTATGATACTGCCAGTGAGATGTTATGATACTGCCAGTGAGATGTTATGATACTGCCAGTTAGATGTTATGACAATACCAGATAGATGTTATGACACTGCCAGTTATTTGTTATGATACTGCCAGTTAGTTGTTATGACAGTGCCAGTTAGATGTTATGACAGTGCCAGTTAGATGTTATGATACTGCCAGTTAGATGTTATGATAGTGCCAGTTAGATGTTATGATACTGTCAGTTAGATGTTATGACTGCCAGTTAAATATTATGACACTGTCAGTTAGATGTTATGATACTGCCAGTTAGATGTTATGATACTGCCAGTTAGATGATATGACACTGCCAGTTAGATGTTATGACTGCCAGTTAGGTGTAATGACAATACCAGTATGATGTTATGACACTGCCAGTTAGGTGTAATGACAATACCAGTTAGATGTTATGATTTCAGAGATGATTTCAATTGATTTTTTTGCTGAAAGCCTAAATCGTTTAGCATGTATTTATTGTAAATTTGGTAGTAAAATAATATTATATAACTTGTTACAGGATGCAACAATGTCTTCAGTTAATCTATTGAGAAGAAGTTTAATACACCTAAATTTAAATACAACTTTCACATATTATAAAATTCTAAATCACACTTTTAATTATTCATAACAATTTTAATTTGAAAATTTTAGGAACTGAATCAGATATATATATTATGCTATATCATCAATGAATTAAAATAATAAATTATGAAGTATTCCTTGGAATTTTATGATTGTGTTTGTTACATAATGTTATTTTTAAGGAGAATTTTTTACATTTTTTAGTGTAGTAATTCCATGAGAAAGAGATTTTAAAAAACAAATCTAACTCCTTTGGTTATAAGAGTTATCCAAATTTTTCTAATGACATAAGGGAGATAATTTGTCTACTGATTCTATACCATATAAAAAATCTTAATCTCCTTGCTCTATATAAAGAGCAATTTTTTCAGCTGAATCATAAAGTAGATTTCATTTAGCATAAATCTTTAATAAAATGTATCATTCTATTGACATCAGATTTCTGAACTTTTCTAAATTTATCATCCACCATTCAGTGAGCTTCATCTTTCCTAAACAATATAAATCAACCAATTCCAAGATGTTATAATACAAATAGCTGTAATAAACTTGTTTTTATGACACAAAATGGTTGACTTGGTTGAGTGAACTTGTCTTATGATCTGCTGGGTTTGCCCTTGCCTCGTAAGCTGCTATGACCACTTCATTTCTGTGGGCCTGAAACACACCAAAATTACAAGTACAGCAAACAAAAAGTAGTATGACTACAATAGTGTAGTATGAAAGTACAACAAACAAAAAGTAGTATGACTACAATAGTGGAGTATGTAAATGTAAGTATAACAAACATAAAGTAGTATGACAACTATAGTGGAGTATGAAAGTATAATAGACATAAAGTAGTGTGACTACAAGAGTATAAGAAAATGTAACTATTGCTCTAAAGAATATGCATATATCATTAAAGTAAAATTGTCTTAAACACAAACTTATTGAGATATAAATGGATGCATTAACTTTTAGTTTAGCTTGGAGGTCAGAAAAACACTACCTTTAAAAAATAAGCATTTGAAAATGAACGATTCTAAAATTATTAAAATGTCTAATAAAATGTGTGCCAGCTCCTAGAATATTAAATATCCAAACAATTAAATTTATTTCAATAAAAACCACCTATAAACTATTTCACATTGATTTGGCTGAATTCAAATTATGTCCAAAAATTTATGCCATTATCATTAATTATAAAAGGCTCCCAAATCTCTTATTGACAACAATCAATTAAATTTGACATAACTGACACTTGTACTTGTACCAGATGTTAAATTACCTCCATATAATCTCCCTTCAGCCCGATGTAAAAAACTTCTGTGTTGTCTGCATTACCATGGTTACTTGGGAAATGAATGGACAGGTGATGAACATCACTGAATCTTGCTACTCTGTTAATATTAAGTAAACGGTAAGTACATGGGAAACAAGAGTAAAGACAAAGGAAACAACAGTAGAAACAAGGGAAACAAAAGTAAAGACAGGGGAAACAACATTAAAGTAAATATGTATTCGTTAATTTGAAGCAGAGATTTCTTTTCTCTGAAAGTAATTGTATCTCAAAAAAATTGTCTACTTTATATGAAATAGTTGAAACGAAGGTGGATGAAAATTATATAAGTGTATGAGTTTTCTTTTTATCACTCACATTTTCTGAGCAAAACTCAATTCAATGTTACGTACAATAACAACAAAACTTAAGTAAATGGAAATTTAAGGCAACAACATTAACTGTCAGCCACCAATCACATGATCCAATATTAACTAGATGTACATTTTTTAGTTCAAATACCAATACACTGATACCTTGTATTAAGGTTGTAATCAATTTATAACTAACTTACAGACCAATATCATTTTTAAAAATAGTCTTCTTTTGTTTTCCTTGACATTTATATAACCCTCCAAAAAATACATATTAAAAGAGATTCATGTGGTTACCTGCCTACATTGGTTTATATTCAATACATCAATAAACACCATATTGAAAGTGATTTATATGGTTACCTACATTGGTTTATATTCAATAAATCAATAAACACCATATTGAAAGTGATTTATATGGTTACCTACATTGGTTTATATTAAACAAACACCATATTAAAAGCGATTAAGATGGTTACCTACATCGGTTTATATAAAATAATTTATATTCAATACATCAATAAACACCATATTGAAAGTGATTAAGTTGGTTACTCACATTGGTATATAATATTTTCAATAAACGACATAACATATTGAAAGTGATTAAGTTGGCTACTTACATTGGTTTATATTCAATAAAGCCGTCCTGATCAACATGAACATCTATTTCTTGATCAGCCTTTGCGCGTGAATCATCAAAAGACATGTTTGGCCTATTTTTAAACAGTCGCATTTTGTTTGGGTGTGTTTCTCTCTCTCCTCCAATAATAATCAAACCTTTCAGTTTCACTGTTCCTTGAAATCTGAAAGTTGATATCATAATTTTAATGGCTGGGTTTAGCGATGTGTTTATAAAAGAAATGTAATTCTTAATAAACTTTGTAATCGGGATTATCAGACTAAATAACAAATCTGACTTTGTTAAGGTTTTAAGATATTTCTAATTTTTCTTGGTTTAATTAGTGTATCACAGGACAAGAAAATACTCAGAAGATCTGAAACATGTAGCAAAGAATTTTTTGCCTTAAACCATGAAATAGATCTTGACAGCCAATTTCATATAAATTTATTGATCCTGTTTGACATTCAAGAAATTGTAGAGTGTTTGAGACTTCAGCAATATCCCTGAGGAAAGTCCTATTTTTTTAATTTTTAAAATAAGCATATAACTTAACTAGAAAATGTTACATACTGGAAAAAATTGAAGATATACATACGGAATATTAAATAACAGTTCCTCATCAACATCACTTGATACAAACTGAAAAGAAAAGTAAATTTTGTTGAGTTGGTTTCTAAAATACTGCAGTCATGATCCATCTATAAAAGACTTCATCCATAGAGGGGGCCAGGATTTTTTTTTAGACATTGGTGAAAAGTGAGATATAAGTATTGGTAAGGTGACTTTAGATTCAAAAGGTAAAAAATAATTGCAGGGAATAACTTTAAATTAAATACGTTTTTAACATAATTTTTATGCAACAATAACAATTATTTTTACATTAAAAATTGTAAACAAGTAATGTCCCCTGTGTTATTACTGAGAGGATCTATAGGAACGATGGAATTGACTCCTGCTCCTCTTCCGCCCTTTCTCTTTCTCCTGGACCTTCTCTCTTCACTCCTAGTTGTGTGGGTGGCTTCCGCTACTTGAATGCCCTCACACACTTTTGACCACCAGAGGGTGCGCTCTTCAGCAAAGGTCTCCAAAGTTTTGTGATCAATCCGTGCCAGTGACATGTCTTTCTTGCAGATGTCCTTGTAACGCAGGCCGGGGTGACCTCTCTTTCCCATACCTGTTGCAAGTTTACCATAAAGCAGGGCTCTTGGAATTCGCTCTGAGCTCATCCTGTGGACATGGCCCAACCACAGCAGGCGCCTATCACTCAGGATTGAGAGCATACTCAGCAAATGGCTCCTCCTGAGTACCTCCACATTAGTGATTTTTTCCTGCAATTTGATATGTAGGATCCTACACAAGCAGCGCAAGTGGAAGTTATTAAGCTGCTTTATTCGCTTGGTGTAGGTCGTCCAGCACTCACTGCCGTAGAGGAGTGTGCTGAGCACGCTGGCCTGGTACACGGTGGTTTCCGTCCTATCAGTGAGCTGCGCACTGTTCCACACTCTTTGATTTAGCCTTGCCATTAAATATGCGGCCTATCTGATTCTGGTAATAAGCCAATACCGATGCTTGCGATTTTGAAAATAGTGCACTCAAAATATAAAAGTATTAAACACAAAGAAACTTAAACCGAACAGAAGGAAACAAACTGTCAAACCTCTAAAGGAACTGTGGTTTTGAAAAGACAAAAGAAAAAATAGTAAGTTGAGATTGTAACACTGTACCTCCAGTGCTACAATCCTACACCTTGCGTTGTGACCAGAACTGCTTATAAATTTAAAATAGTCATGCTTTCTAAATTTATAACCGATTATTTTTAAATGGGCACCCATCATATTTTCTGGCAACGCCACCTTAAAAATTCAGTAATCATGAGTTTTGAAGATAGATTAAGTGAGGACTGATGTTAAGTTTTAGCATCGGAATAGCACACTTTTTGACCTACATATAGTGATATCAGGGACATGGGTCCAAATAGCCACTTATTAAGTTAAGTTCCATACCTTTGACCTATCAAGTCTATCTTCATATGCACGAAAAACTTTCTTGCCAGAGCCTTCTTCAGATTCATTTAAACATGTTAGACTGTCCATTTCTATTTTCAAATACAAATTGAATTCTTGCCCTCTAAAATTTTCAGCATCACTTGCATCTGAAGGCCCATGACTATGTTCATGTCCTCCTGACCCTCCTCCGTGACTGTGTCCATGGCAACAATTCGACATTGAGAATTTGCTGGAGGTGTGGTAATAATGTGATTCTAAAATATAAATATTAAGGATGTTAATTAAGACCGCTCGTTTTTTAGGACCGGTTAACCGTTAAAGAAAAAGACTGGTTAACTCATTAACCGTATGTCTGTATTTTTACTATTTGACATCCGAGCACCTGTTATGTAACGATGCTAGTGTTCACCTCTGCCGCTCTACAGTCAAAACATCAAATTAAAAATAAGAAAGAAAAATTATTTAAAAAATTTTATTGTAAAAAAAATTTGTCTCAACAAAGAGGTAAACCGTAATGAATCTCGACCATGACGTCACGACGCTACCAGTTGCTGGAAACAGAGTTCTATAAATTCTAAAAGGATTTTCACAAATGACAAATGGAACGTTTTAGGGTTTGGGTTAGGTATAGCTATAGAATTTTAATTTTAGCTTTTTTAAGGACATGCCATAACAACAAAGATGGCCGCCGATAATGACCACGTCACGGTCGAGATTCTACATGTTTACCGCTATTAGTATTAGCTGAAAACCGACACCTATAGATTAGTCTAGTAATTTAATATACATGTATTACTATGCTTTTAATTTTAAGTTAAAATCAGTAGCCAGTAACTTTCAGTTAGTTGAGTAAGTCAGTATTATAAGTATAACTTATAACTTACTGTCTCATTTTTTGGCTGTGTGAATAACAGCTAACAATGAACAATATTCACACAGCTGTGAGAACAACGCTTACATTATTCACACAGCTGTGGGAATAAAGCCTGCCTTTTTAATTTTTATATTATTTATATATCGGAATATTAAGAAATTAAGGAAACGCTTTGATTGATGTCACTGTGACACGGCCACGGTCGCTTGATTATTCGATTAATAATTAATATTCAAAAGTAAAGATTAACTCCAGGCTCCAGGTAATAACCCAACAATATCGACTATTTAAAGTTACGGCCCTAACAGTTACGGTTAATCAGTCCTAATTAAACGGGACAGGTCCTAATTTGACGACTGGTTAACCGTTAACAACCTTAATAAAAATGAACTTTTTAAAATTTGAGAGCAATGATTCTGTGGTTTCAAAATTGTAGAAATGTCAACAAGCTGGTTTTACTATTTACCTCAAGATATGTTTGTAAAGAATAAAGACGTCATTCCGTTGGACATAATTAAATTAGATTAAATATGATTTTTATATTGAATACATTTATGAAATTTCTTTCTTATAAATTAAAAAAAAGTCTAAAGCGAAGTATGTCGACCGTGACGTCACGACGCTACCGGTTGATGGTAAAGAAAGTTCTATAAATTCTAAAAGGATTATAAAAAATGGAAGGTTTTAGGGTTTGGGTTAGGTCGTTAGGTATGGCTTTAGGCTTTAGAATTTTCGGAAAATAGAAGGTTTTAGAGTTTGGGTTAGGAATAGCTATAGAATTTTAATTTTAAAGCTATTTAAAGGACGTGCTATAACAACAATGAAGGCCGTCATGACCGTGACGTCACGGTCGACATACTTCGCTTTTACCAAAAATAAGTAAAATATATTGATAATTCAGACAAGTCGTTCCCAAAAGGCTTACATATCAATTAATTCTGCGTTTCTTTCCTTCGGGGCGTCCATAAAGTACGTCACGCTTCAAAAAGAGGCGGGTGGGGGATGTAATTGTAAGACAGTGTGACAGGGGGGAGGGGGGTCCGACCATGTGTGATGTCACACATTAATTTATTATTTTGTTTTGTAATATCATTATTTATTTTTATTTTTTTTTCAAGTAAAATTTAAGTAGCTTTAAAAATAATTTTCAAAAATTTTGTTAAACAATTGAGTTAGGTTTATGTCGAAATCGAAATAGCATGAAATGCGTACCAAAATAGCATGAAATGCGTATCTCCCGATTGAGTGCACTCAAAATACTCAAATTGAGAGATATCAGGACTTAAAATTTTGCGATAAAATACGAAGCTTATATTTCAAAGTTTTATTTGCGAGATTCTTTCCTTTTCTATTCCTAATAGACCAAACAACTGATGGACTAAGAGCTTAACGATATTAATAATATGCATATTCTCATAAATTTCATTCCTTGTACATATCAATGGGTCTAAGAAATAAATATACATCTTGGCACTGCACACATTGTGGATTTCCCCAAATCAATTCAGACCTGTTTAATCATAGGGACCTGATCACCACAAACTTTTACAGTGTTTTGGCTAATTCTAATATAAAAAACACCCTAGATAAAATCAGACCTGCCACACAAACCCATGAAAATAAAAAATCTAATAATACTGACAATCAAAACACTCTTAAAACTCTAATAATTAATTTTCAAAGCATAAAAAATAAAATTCCAGATTTAGAACTTCTTATAAAAACAGAAGAACCAGACATAATTGCTGGTTCTGAAACTTGGTTGAACCCCAACATATATAACTCTAAAATTTTTGGCAGCAATTACAATGTATTTAGAAAAGATAGAACAGACAATCACGGTGGCGTCCTACTTGCAATAAAATCAACTCTCATAGCCGAAGAAATTAACACACAACCAAACTCTAATATAGAATCTGTTTTTTGCAAAATAGTTACACCAAACTCATCACCCTTTATTGTAGGCAGTCTATATAGGCCACCAAATACAAACATAGAATACATGAGGAATCTCTGCAGTCAACTAATTTATATTAAAGACAATCATAAAAATGCTGTAATTTGGACTATGGGGGACTTAAATCTTCCAGATATAAATTGGAAAAAATATACAATTGATAGCCACCAAAATAATAAAGAAATTAATGAACATTTCTTAGACACAATAAACAACATAAACCTAGAACAGATAGTAAAAAAAGCAACTAGGAAAAACAAAATACTAGATTTATTCCTAACAAACAGACCAGGACTAGTA
>MUZC01000214.1:274065-284352 GCA_002072015.1 Radix auricularia
AAATACTTAGGAGTCATAATAAATGAGAAACTATCTTGGAATCCCATGTCAATGAAGTTATTAAAAAATCAAACAAAACCTTAGGCTTTATAAAAAGAAACTTTTACAAATGTAACAAAGATATAAAACTAAAATGCTACCTCACCCTGGTGAGACCTATACTAGAATATGCATCTTCTGTATGGGACCCATCCACCAAAGAAAATATTGATAAGTTAGAACAAATCCAAAAAAGAGCTGCCAGATTCATTACTGGAGAATATTCAAAACTGACAGGAGTAACACCTTTAGTTAAATCATTAAACCTTGAAACACTAGAGGATAGAAGAACCAAGAGTAAATTAGTAATTATACATAAGGCAATTAATTCTAATTTAGAAATACAACACAAAGATAACCTAATACAACCCTCAAATAGACATAAAGTTAAAAAAACTTTCTTATTCCATATGCATATGTGGGACGTGGTGGTCGAGAGGTAGCGCTCTCGACTATCATACCGATGGTCACGAGTTCGAATCCACACGAAGGTGAGGATTTGTTCTCGGGGCCTGAGGAGTCCCCGAGTCACCCAGCTCCGAATGGGTACCTAACTAGACAATAGTTAGGCGGCTGGGGTAATGCGTGGAACCCCTACAGCCGTGGCCTGTGACCGCTACATCACTTGCCAACAGATCATCTCTCATGGTCTGTGGACGCAATTATCTTCTGCATAGAAGGAGCGTCTGTATATCTAAGATAACTAAGATAAGAACAAACACATACAAGTTTTCTTTCTTTCCGTCCGGTATTCGGGCGTGGAATGGGTTGCCTGAAGAAACCAGGAAAGCCACCACTTTATC
Source organism: Radix auricularia (assembly GCA_002072015.1). Lineage (NCBI taxonomy): Eukaryota > Metazoa > Mollusca > Gastropoda > Lymnaeidae > Radix > Radix auricularia. Next base: position 274,908 of record MUZC01000214.1, read on the forward strand.
ATCTTTTAAAACTCTAGTAAGAATACAGGACTAAACACAAACCATAGAAATACGTAGGACGCAATAATCTTCTGTACAGAAGGAGCGTCTGTAACATATAAGATAAGATAAGATAATTCTCAAATTTGATAACATTATGCCGAGATTAACGTGAGTTTTCAAATTAAAACCATATGATCTTTATTGTCCATCTTTGCCGGCGAGCTTTCTTGATCGAATTTAATTTGCAAAGTATGTCACTTATATTTTGCCTTACAAATATTGTTGAAGAAACATGCAGGTCAACACAGAGATCGGACTCAGCAGAATGTGCACCCCAAACTGTTCAAGAATCAACTCAGTTAAAACGCACCCGTCCTTCAAGAATCGCTGTTAGAAGGCAGAGAACCCATGACAGTTATTGACATAAGAGAAAATGCACATTCAGAGGCTGTTGAGTGGCTGGATGAAGACGAGTTGATCTGTCTGCAATTATCCTTCCAGGAAACAATAGTGTTGAAAGATTGATGCCAGTCGTAACTATGGATGAACACTTCACATCATCATATTTTTTAATTAAACATAATTCACAGGACCATAATAAACAGATCTAATCCATCACAAGAGTTGGTCACATAATTTGTCAATCTAGTCTTTTTTAGTCAAATTGTTTTGTTTCCTTTTTATTATTTAATCACTGGGTGGGGTCAAGTTTCGCTTATACTTCTTATCCTGTGTCAATAGATTGCATAATTGGAAAATTATCTAAAACGTGACCTAACCTATTTTAAATGAAAAGGTAGCAGATAAATGATGTCTTCTTAATTTGTAAAGTCTAATTTTTGCAACTTTTGTTTTCAAATTCAATCTAGATTGAGTTATTGTTTCATTGAATAACTATGACAACTGTTGAAAATTAACTATTTTACTCTTTAAGCCATTTTAATAATCTGATAGTACTTTTAAAAAGGGGTGTAGCGGATTTCGGCTCCAGCTCCGGCTAATCCGGAATCAGGCTATTTTTTAAAAATCCGCTCTTGCTCCAGCAAGATTTCACTTCATGAATCCGGCATAAATCGTAGAGCCCTAATTTATATATGTATTCATAATGGCTCCGGCAAATCTAAAATCCGGTCATTTTAACATCGCTACTTTTAAGTGGAGCTTTTAAAATTTAATACACTTTAGATTCTAATAGTGAATTGCATTTTAAGTATTAAATTAAATATTTTAATATTTCAAATTTGGTGTTAATTTTTAAAAAATTCAAAAGTCGGACGTACTTTAAGTGTGTGTGTGTGTGTGTGTGTGGAGGGGGGTACAAGATTTGTGACACTTTGTGACCCGGGGGGGGGGGCAAAAACTGTCAAAAATAACGTGACGTACTTTATGGACGACCCCTATGTTATTTCGGTTTCGATTTAGTTTTTTATTTGGTAATTTAGGGTTAGGGTTAGGTTTAGTCGTTTAGTTTTAGAATTTCAATAGTTGAATTTTTCCAATTTTCGTGTCAAGGGGCATATAAAAAAGATGGAGACAATGTGGAGAAATATATAATTGATAACCAAATAGAAATTAAGGAAATGAAATTCAATTAAAGTATTTTAATTCAATTTTAAAGTATTTACATTATTATTCAGTTGCCTTGCAGCACCAATTTAATGTATTGGTCTTTGGACGCTGTATCATAATTATTATCTCTTTTCTGTTCGCAAAAGAGCGACTATTATTGCATTCAACGAGGGGAATAAGCTTACACTTACAGCTACGGCTACGGTTAGTGTAAATTAATCAAATCATTAAATATTAAAAAATAAAATCAACTCATCATCCTTGGCCTTGTCCTTATGAATTATATGAATATGAACTATTCCATACATTTCATTCAAGTTATAGTCAGTCAGAGTATTGATTAATAATTTCATTTGATTGTGGGCATTTCATGTTTCACGGGATTTCACGGAGAACGTGGCCTAGCCTTAACTAAGCCTAAGGCGCCTAAGTCACGCCGTCGGTGAAGTGGGCAACAATTCAATACGAGGCTGAAGTGAAGAATCTCGACCGTGACTTCACGACGCTACCGGTTGCTGGAAAGAGAGTTCTATAAATTCTAAAAGGATTTTTAAAAATTAAAATGGAAGGTTTTAGGGTTGGAGTTAGGTAAAGTTTACAGTTTACGGTATAGTATAGACGGTATAGCTATGGCTATAGTTATAGAATTTTAATTTTAGCTTTTTTTTAAGGACGTGCAATAGCAACAAAGATGGCCGCCGGTAATGACCGTGACGTCACGGTCGAGATTCTACATGTTTACCCAATACGATTTTTACACTAGTCACATTTTCTTGTACTAGTAGACTAGTACTAGTAGTACTAGTACTCTTTTAAACTCTTTACTTTACTCTATTCAGAGTGTCTGCTGCTATGACAAAGTAACGGCAGACAACTCAACATGATTTTACTTGTGCTACGACATGTCCTAATGCTAGCAACATCCCCTCAAGTTTTCTGCTACTTAACTATGACATCGTAAAAAAAAATTTATGTGCTTACATACGCGGCTTACATTTACGACTAATGCTGTAGTATTTTAATTATGCTAATATTAATACTAATCATTAGTTCTAATATTACTAATAATCCAATTTCATGATTATTAGGTAAGCCAATAATGAACTTTAAAGGTAAAAAAACTTGATTGGTGTTCATTTAAAGACAAACAGATGTAATAATTAAAATTTTATTGCGACATGAGATTCTCTAGTGATGGACGAAACGTTGATAACACCATACATGAGTTCAATTCTCGCTCCCGACTGTTTTTTTATTTTAACTTAATTATTTTTAAAAAAATCACAATGACAATCGGTGAGCTGATAATTGTGATTTTATAGTCACCAATGGACGAGGAGAGGCGTGAGTTTTAAAAATAAGTAAAAATACTTCGCAAACTCTAACGAGCGGTTTAACCGGTCCTCTTGTTTAGAAAAGTTAATCACAAATCCTCAAAAAAAATTAATTAAAATTGACTATAAACCATCACTGTTTACTTAATTGTAAGGTTGTTAAGACAAAAAAAAGATTGGTTAATCGCTCGTCCTTATATCCCTTATGTTTTGAGAATTAACAAGAGAATATTGTCGCCTGGCGTCGTCTGATGGCATCGAAGCCCGCTTCCACCACTTGCGTTCAGCGCTTTCCGCATTGCCCTCAATTCAACGCATTTTTTAAAAAAAAATTCCAAAGAATTAATTAAATGGTGATGGTTAATTGTCTTTTTTAATATTTTATTTTGAGGACTCGTAGTTCACCGGTCTAAATAAGAGGACCGGTTCAATCGTTCGTTAAAGTTAGCGAGGTATTTTTCATTAGTTTCAAAATCCAACGCCTCGCCCCGTCCGTTGTGACGTCATGTTTACCTCTCTTGTGTGTGATGCCGGCCTGCTCAGTCAAATCGCATATTAAAATTAATAATAATAATAAAATTATAAAGCTACGGAGTAAACAATGATGATAAAATGGAATTTATTTTTAAAAAACATTATTTTTCAATCTTCAACTCGCCAGAATAATTGAATTTTGCGGCGCACTTGTTTCCCCTCCTCGTTTTTTCTGTTCGAATAGGGTTTGATCCACACTCGCCGTACTATTAATGTGGTAATCAAATGCCTTTGACTAGCAGGAAAACTGTCACTAAAAGACCGAACTCAAATTTGTGGGCCGATTAATCGCCCGGTATCTTTGCTATGAATACCTATCGTAATATAGGTACATGTATTTCACTAAGCGGCGTGCGCCGATACGTTTTTTGAATGCCTGAAATAGACTATAAACCGGTGATCAGAAAATGCCGATAGGTCACGGGGTCATATGCTTTTATAGCTTTCTTTGTCGTTATAAGAAACTATAATTAATATAAATAGAAACAGCCTCAGCCTTGACCATTGTTGACATCAAACACGCACTGTTAGCTCTCGTACAGTTACAGTGCCTCGACAACTAAGCAAATTAAAATTAAAAAAAAATTCATTCCTTAACAGTAGCTAGTACTATTAGTTGTGAACTTCAGTGAAGCAAGGCTATGACGCGTCATGTACGCACGCTTACAGCTAGGAGACTGAAGGCTTGAATGCCATCCTACTTGTCAGCTGGATCGTGGTATTGCTTTTACTCACTGTGACAAAGCCAGAGGGAGAGGTTCGAGGCGCGTTACGGCTCGTGTTGTTGTTGTTTTCGCTACGTGGCCGCTAATTTTTTTTTCTTATTTTTGTTACACGGTCCTGCGGTCCTGAATAAAGATGACCGGTCCTAATCTGAGGACTGGCTAACCGGTTAACCGCTAAGAACTCTACTTAATTGTTTGGAAGATTATTTTATTCATTCTCTGAATTAAAGGCATCATGAAAAAGAGCTGAACACAAGCGGGGGAAGCGGGATTTGACATTATCAGACGACACGAGGCGAATTTTAATGCTTTCACTGGTTGGTTCTCAAAATATAAGTGAAATACGGACCAGTATTTTTAAAAACGTTTCTCAAAAACGAGCAGTCAAGTCTTAACATTGATTATCAACCTTAGGTCAAAGCCCGATGCTGGCCAATTTTTTTAGTATAATATATTTTTTTATAAACCACAATGAGTGTAATTGTGATTTTTGTTCTAAATAAATTGAGATTTTAGAATTTATACTCACATAAATAAGCCCAGATCTATTAATATCGTATTATAAATGCGTATAAATATTAAGAAGAGTTTTTTAAAGATATAATAGTGACTTAGTTTTTTCGAAGTATCTACAGCTTATACTAGTTGTAGCACTAGCCTTGTAGCAGAAGTTTCCTGGCGAGTGTTACGACATGTCGTAGTTAGCAACATCCTACTCTATTTACATTAGACTTTTAATCCATAAATTACTAAATTCAATTTTTTTTTTTTGTCTTTGTTTAGTCTCATTTAGTCTATGAGTACTAGTACTATGAATATCTAAGAGATTTGTTGGGTTTTTTTCTTTAAAAATTCCCTTAACTTTAGTCATTTTAATTGCAAACAAATGGTTGAGTAGAATTTTAATACTCCTCAGCTCAACTGAAATCTCTTACAGCTGTTACGCTAAAGTTTAAATCCCAAATGGCGGCAATTCCAAAAGAGCGTCCAAATCAAGAATTTGATGCAGATGGACGCCTAGTCATAGACGGAAGTATTTTGGAAGGGGTATCCAAATGTTTATTTTATAATAATACAATTGTATATTTAAAACCAAATCTCTTTGTTGTTCAATAAAATGTATCTAAAACCTATAGATCTTTTCTTTACTGAATTAGTAATGTAACAGTAAATGATATAAGCAGTAAAGTAAAGTGCTTTTAATTATTTTATTCAAATTATGGTCCAAGTAATAAATCCATTAAACATTTTTTGTACAGGGTGGTCAAATTTTACGTAATGCTGCTTCTCTATCATGCATCCTGGGCATTCCCATCAAAGTGAAAAACATCCGTGCTGGCAGAGGCAAACCAGGTTTAAAGTAAACAGCGGTTGCTCTCTGTTATTATCCTGCATCATTCTGTGTTGCTATATCACTGTCTTACTATATCACTGTGTTGCTATATCACTGTGTTGCTATATCACTGTGTTGCTATATCACTGTCTTACTATATCACTGTCTTACTATATCACTGTCTTACTATATCACTGTCTTACTATATCACTGTCTTACTATATCACTGTATTGCTATATCACTGTCATACTATATCACTGTCATACTATATCACTGTCTTGTCTTACTATATCACTGTCTTGTCTTACTATATCACTGTCTTGTCTTACTATATCACTGTGTTGCTATATCGCTGTCTTTCTATATTGCTGTCTTTCTATATCGCTGTCTTACTAGATCACTGTCATACTATATCACTATCTTACTATATCACTATCTTACTATATCACTGTCTTACTATATCGCTGTCTTACTATATCACTATCTTACTATATCACTATCTTACTATATCACTATCTTACTATATCGCTGTCTTTCTATATCGCTGTCTTTCTATATCGCTGTCTTACAATATCACTATCTTACTATATCACTATCTTACTATATCACTGTCTAACTATATCACTGTCTTACTATATCACTGTCTTACTATATCACTGTGTTGCTATATCACTGTCTTACTATATCACTGTCTTACTATATCACTGTGTTGCTATTAGGCCTGTCAACGGGTACCCGGGACCCGGGTACCCGTTGCCGAGCAATTACCCGGGTTGTAAAATGGCGCCCGGGTACCCGTAAAAAAGTTACTACAATATATTTACTACCAGAGTTTAAACTGGGGCTCTTCTGTGTTCAAATTTCGGTTCGCGAATAATTTATCAAATTAAAACTTTTCGTTTGAAATAAATACGGTGAAATGCGTATTAAGATGAAAATGCTTAAAAAGATATACGTGTTAAAGGGAAATAAAACACGGTCCCGACAAACTACAAAGTATTTTGATATATTTTTTTAAAACCAGGAACATGAAACAAAAATCATTTAAAACAAAAAAGGTTTTAGTTCTTTGAATTGTTCAAGTAAGGAAAATAGAACACAACGCCGACAACTGGGACGTGGTGGTCGAGAGGTAGCGCTCTCGACTGTCATACTGATGGTCACGAGTTCGAATCCACACGAAAGTGAGGATTTGTTCTCTGGGCTTGAGGAGTCCCCGAGTCACCCAGCTCCGAATGGGTACCTAACTAGACAATAGTTAGGCGGCTGGGGTAATGCGTGGAACCCCTATAGCCGTGGCCTGTGACCGCTGCATCACTTGCCAACAGATCATCTCTCATGGTCTGTGGACGCAATTATCTTCTGCATAGAAGGAGCGTCTGTATATCTAAGATAAGATAACTACTATTAACTAGGAAGGGCTAGAGATGACCTTCGCATTGGCTTTGAAGTACGCCGCTCATCGTTGAAACAGATCGAGCAAGCCAATGCCCCCCCCCCCCACCGACACACACGTGTCTCCACTCCTATCTCCACCAAATACTTTTTAAAAAATATTTCAATCGTTCATTCATTTTCACTATAATAACAAAAATACATGGTGGGGGTGGGTCTGTCTTTCAGTATGACACAAAATAGGACACAAGAGTGATAACAAGGATTGGCTAGAAATGACCTTGGCTTTGAAATACACCGCTCATCGTTGCGATTGAGACGCGCCAATTTATTTTATCTACCCCCCCCCCACTAACATATGTCTCCAATCCTATCCCCACCATACTTTAAAAGAAATAAACACCTGCTATATTCTGGGAGGGGGGGGGTTAAATATTATTTTTTAATTTTTTATTTATTATTTCATCACTATCTTACTATATCACTATCTTACTATATCACTGTCTTACTATATCACTGTCTTTCTATATCGCTGTCTTTCTATATCGCTGTCTTACTATATCACTGTCATACTGTATCACTATCTTACTATATCACTATCTTACTATATCACTGTCTTACTATATCACTATCTTACTATATCACTGTCATACTATATCACTGTCTTACTATATCACTGTCTTACTATATCACTATCTTACTATATCACTATCTTACTATATCACTGTCTTACTATATCACTATCTTACTATATCACTATCTTATATGAACATCTTTAAATTTAAATGATAATATTTTTTCATAGGGCTTTATTACTATTTCAAGATATACATAATAAATGTATGGCCCAATGGTGTAGATTGTAAAATACAGAGCCCTTTAAAGGAGTATGTACGGTATTGAGAATTTTTTGCAATATTTTTAAGACTGCTTCTTTTCTTTTTTTTTTTAGACCTCAGCATATGACAGGGCTGAACTTGATAGCCTCCCTTTGTGGTGGCAAACTTGACAAGTGTGCCATAGGGTCCTCTGAGATCACATTGGATCCTGGTCCTATCAAAGCTTGTAAATATGTCGCTGACACCAAGACAGCAGGGTATGTCCTATCAAAGCTTGTAAATATGTCGCACACACCAAGACAGCAGGGTTTGTTTCTTTGGACATGGTTTAGAATTTAGACATGATGTTCCTTTGTTTATTTCTTCATGCTACCAAAGGTTTTACTTTTCAAATACAAATAAGTGTGGTGTCTGATGTACAATGTACATAATAGTGATTGAGGACAAAGCTGTTACATTTCTCTTACTAGCACATAAAACATGGCATCATCAAATACAAACATGGAATCAACAAATACAAACATGGCTGAAACAAATACAAACATGGCATCATCAAGTACAAACATGGCTGCAACAAATACAAACATTGAATGATTAAATACAAACATGGAATCATCAAATACAAACATGGAATCAACAAATAGAAACATGGCCACATCAAATACAAACATGGAATCAACAAATACAAACATTGAATGATTAAATACAAACATTGAATCATCAAATACAAACATGGAATCAACAAATACAAACATTGAATGATCAAATACAAACATGGAATCAACAAATACAAACATGAAATCATCAAATACAAACATGGAATCAACAAATACAAACATTGAATGATTAAATACAAACATGGAATCATCAAATACAAACATGGAATCAACAAATACAAACATTGAATGATTAAATACAAACATGGAATCATCAAATACATACATGGAATCAACAAATACAAACATTGAATGATCAAATACAAACATGGAATCAACAAATACAAACATGGAATCATCAAATACAAACATGGAATCATCAAATACAAACATGGAATCAACAAATACAAACATGGAATCATCAAATACAAACATGGAATCAACAAATACAAACATTGAATCAACAAATACAAACATTGAATGATCAAATACAAACATGGAATCATCAAATACAAACATGGAATCAACAAATACAAACATGGCCACATCAAATACAAACATGGAATCAACAAATACAAACATGGCCACATCAAATACAAACATTGAATGATTAAATACAAACATGGAATCATCAAATACAAACATGGAATCAACAAATTAAAAACTTACTTATTCTACAGGTATATTTTACTTATTCTACTTACACCTTCTGTCCCCTTCCCCTTCATGTCTAATGTTCACAAGTCCACCAGGTTTTGTTGAGTTCATTCAACAGTGTGCTTCCTGTTTCTGATCTGGTCAGGCACCTTACAGCAAAACTCAGTAACATGATATCGACACAACAACCCTAGGGCACAGTGCTGTAGTAGTTATTTAGCCTAAAATTTTGCTGACAATATAATGTTTAATTTTGTTATTGATCTTGTGTCAATCTCTCTCACCACATTAGGAGCATATGTTTGTTGATGCAGGCTGCTGTCCCCTGCCTGTTGTTTGCAAACGGTGACAGTACACTGCAACTAAAAGGAGGAACAAACTGTGAACTGGCTCCACAGATTGACTACACTACTATGGTAA
>MUZC01000214.1:300385-314858 GCA_002072015.1 Radix auricularia
GGGCTGTAGCTGGAAGGATGTGGTGGAGCAAGCCACGGATGATAATAATGATGCTATATTAAAGCAGATATACCAAAATTGATGGGTAATATTTAAATTAATAATATTGTTATTTTTTTCGACACACATAACGTTGTTTTTATTAAAAATGGGTTCGATTTATCACTACCCTACTTTCCAGATGCGTTTACATTCATTTTAAAGTTGAATTTGAGACCCAAAACCAAAATAAAGTTATTCCTATTGTGCCTACCCCGTAGCGTAGCACAGGTATTTTGCTCGTTATACTTATACCCACTGAGACCATACGTTTGACAGCCATAATTTAATCCTTTCGATCCAGACCTACTTGCTGCAGTTAAGTTCAACATTCTAAAGCCCTCCATAAATCCTTATTGATGTTAGGCTCAGACGTTCATTGACACACTTAGAAAGAAGTTCTTACTGAGTCACAAGGTGTTAGATCAATAACTTGACCAGTGGTGGACACATTTATAATGACCAGTGGTGGACACATTCGTACTGACCAGTGGTGAACACATTTGTACTGACCAGTGGTGGACACAATTGTACGGACCAGTGGTGGACACAATTGTACTGACCAGTGGTGGACACAATTGTACTGACCAGTGGTGGACACAATTGTACTGATAGTGGTGGACACATTTGTACTGACCAGTGGTGGATACAATTGTATTGACCAGTGGTGGACACAATTGTACTGACCAGTGGTTGACACAATTGTACTGGCCAGTGGTGGACACATTTGTACTGACCAGTGGTGGACACAATTGTACTGACCAGTGGTGGATACATTTGTACTGACCAGTGGTGGACACATTTGTACTTACCAGTGGTGGACACAATTGTACTGACCAGTGGTGGACACATTTGTACTAACCAGTGGTGGACACAATTGTACTGACCAGTGGTGGACACATTCGTACTGACCAGTGGTGAACACATTCGTACTGACCAGTGGTGGACACAATTGTACAGACCAGTGGTGGACACAATTGTACTGACCAGTGGTGGACACATTTGTACTGACCAGTGGTGGATACAATTGTACTGACCAGTGATGGACACAATTGTACTTACCAGTTGTGGACACATTTGTACTGACCAGTGGTTGACACAATTGTACTGGCCAGTGGTGGACACATTTGTACTGACCAGTGGTGGATACAATTGTACTGACCAGTGGTGGACACATTTGTACTGACCAGTGGTGGACACATTTGTACTTACCAGTGGTGGACACAATTGTACTGACCAGTGGTGGACACATTTGTACTGACCAGTGGTGGACACATTTGTACTGACCAGTGGTGGACACAATTGTACTGACCAGTGGTGGACACATTTGTACTGACCAGTGGTGGATACAATTGTACTGACCAGTGGTGGATACAATTGTACTGACCAGTGGTGGACACATTTGTACTTACCAGTGGTTGACCGTAGCAATCACACGTTATACCAACACTATACCGATACATACCCTTCCCTGTTCTTGCCATTATGTACTGTCAAAGTAAGGAGCAGTTATTCACCAGTTTCTTTGTGAAGTACACGGGATTTTTCTTTGCATTCACCAGAATGTCCAAACTAAAGATGATCGTTTTCAGCACCCGTGCTTCCTTGCAAAAAATTCTCTCTACCAAATACTGCAACACCCGTGCTTCCTTGCAAAAATTTCTCTCTACCAAATACGGCAACACCCGTGCTTCCTTGCACAAAAAATTCTCTACCAAATACTGCAGTACTTTTCTAGTCCTCATATAATGTTAGATTATTATTGTCTAGTAACTAATACACCACATTTGTAGCCCTCATATAATGTTAGTATATTATTAACTAACTAATATACCACATTTCTCGCCTTATATATAATGTTAGTATATTATTTTCTTCTATCTAATACAACGTAACTGTATTGAAAAGAAGGACAAACTATGTGTCTGAAATAAATAATCCATGGGGCGGACTAAGTCCAATAACTCTCATAGAGTCACGCCCCTGGTGACAGCTGAGAATAGCGGTTCTTGAGTGAACATTGAACAAAATAGGCTGGGAATAGAGTCGGTGCACAAAAAGATGGGGAATAGAATTGGTGCACCTCAAACTGGCTGAGTATCACTTATTTATAGACTTTAATAAATTATTTATTTCAGCACGTCATCAACATCTCTCTGATAAAACATGAATCCACTGCAAAGACAAATTAATCATAGTTCAGCTTATGACATCACAACTTATCAGTTGTTTTTTTTGTTGTTGTTGTTGTTGTTTGTGGCTCTAAATATAAATGGTTTGGAAAATGTAAGTTAAATACGAGTGTCCAAGTTGGCAATAACCTCATATAAATTGTGTCAATGTGCACTGAGAGATAACCGCTAGAAATTAATCCCGGGAATTGGTATTGTCAAGACGACAATCAAATAATTTTGAAATAATTGATTCACATGGTTTAATGTTGGTCTCTTGGCTTTTTGTCTTGTCTTATCTATACAGACGCTCCTTCTATACAGACGCTCCTTCTATACAGACCCTCCTTCTATACAGACGCTCCTTCTATACAGACGCTCCTTCTATACAGACGCTCTTTCTATACAGAAGATTATTGCGTCCACAGACCATGCCGGTCTGATGGCAAGTGATGCAGCGTTCACAGGCCACGACTTTGAGGGTATCCATTTGAAGCTGGCTGGACTCAGTGGCACCCTTGGTCCCGGGGACAAACACTTGCCTTCCCATGGATTTGAACCTATGACCATCACTCTTGCATGCCACCCGACTATCATGCTCCTCATCGCCATATCCTACCCCGACCATGAGGGTAGTACATGTCGGTCTCTTATCAAGTACATATAGCATGATGCACAGAATTGACAAGATAACGTCCCGATAGACACCAGTTTCATACATTGGAATAAAAACATCTTATCCTATGTTTGGACCTACACTATCTTATTTTATATATCACAGACATTTCTTCTATAAAGATTATTATTGCGTCCTACCATTATCCACGCACGGTTTGTGTATTGTGCTACTTTTTAAAATAAGAGTTTTGAATGTTGATAGTGGAATCTCAGGTCCCTTACATCATTTGATCCTAGACTTCCTATTGGCTATTGGGTAGGGAGCCAGCTGTAATAATTAATGGATCTAAATCTGCATCAATAAAGGTTGACTCAGGAGTTCCACAAGGAACTGTGCTAGATCCCTTACTATTTTTAATGTATATAAATGATTTATCCAACTATATCTCAACAGGAACAAAAGTTAGTTTATTTGCTGACGATTGTATAATCTATATAACAATTAAATAAGAACAAGATAGCAAGCAACATTTTACAAAAAGACTTAGATGGATTGCTAGGAAACTTACTGGGGTATGTCTTTCCACCAAGAAAAGTGTCAACTACAAAGAGTAACAAAGAAAAATCAACAAATAAATCCAAACTAATGATGCAAAATACTTTGGAATCATAATAAATGAGAAACTATCATACTATCAATTTATCATGGAACTGGGCTGGCCTAAGGGAATTGGAGGCACTAGGTGAAGGTAGTGAAATTGGTGGACCTAAATGTAAATAATGTAATAAAAAAAATAAATAAATATGGAAAGATTCATGTGCAAGGCCCCTACTGATGTTTAGACCGTCTAGTTTTCCTATGCCTAAAACCGGCCCTGACAGCCTAGTTTACCTATGCCTAAAGCCGGCCCTGACAGCCTAGTTTGCCTATGTCTAAAGCCCTGCATGGAATCCGCATGTCAAATAAGTTATTAAAAAATTAATCAAAACCTAAGACTTTATAAAAGGAAACTTTTACAGATGATGATGCAACAAGAATATAAAGCTAAAATTTTACCTCACCCTTGTGAGACCTGTACTATCTTCTATATGGGACCCATCCACCAAAGAAAACATTGATAAACTAGAAAAAATTCAAAAAAGAATTCTTTACCGGAGAATATTCAAAACTGACAAGAATAACACAAATAGACAAACCTTGAAACACTAGAGGATAGAAGAACCAAGAGTAAATTAGTAATTATACATAAAGTAATTAATTCTAATTCAGAAATACAACACAAAGATAACTTAATACAACCCTCAGATAGACATAAGGATTAAAAACCTCTTATTCCGTGTGCCAGAACAAACACATGTTATTTTTTCTAGCCGTCCTGGAATCTGGCTTGAAATGGGTTGCCCGAAGAAACCAGGAAAACCAACACTTTATCAACATTAAAGCTCTAATATGAATGCAGGACTAGACACAAACCACAGATAAATGTAGGGCGCAATAATCTTCTGTTTAGAAGAAGCGTCAAGATAAGATAAGATAAGGAAAGATAAGATAAGATAGTATGTTGATAGTGAATATTTTCCTGTCATCCCCAAAGATAAACGTTGATAGTACCGGTGGGGTGGGGGAACTACGTTTGGCGTTGTTAAAGAAGTTTGTAAAAAAATATCTTATTTACCAGGTGACAGATGGCAGTGTGGAGAAAATGACAACAATAGAACTGCATCCGGGTCAAACGGAGTGTGCACTAGATAGCCCCTCACATGGTCAATAATGGTACAAATAGTACCAGCGAGACCACTGTTAGTACCAGGGGGACCACTGTTAGTACAAGAGGGACCACTGTTAGTACCAGGGGGACCACTGTTAGTACCAGGGGACCACTGTTAGTACCAGGGGGACCACTGTTAGTACCAGGGGACCACTGTTAGTACCAGGCGGACCACTGTTAGTACCAGGGGGACCACTGCTAGTACCAGGGGGACCACTGCTAGTACCAGGGGACCACTGCTAGTACCAGGGGGACCACTGTTAGTACCTGGGGGACCACTATTACTGTGATAGACACCAGGCGAAATATTATTTTTTAGCAGGTAAACATCAGATAAATTGATTATTTTAGCAGGTTAACAACAGATAAATTGATTATTTTAGCAGGTTAACAACAGATAAATTGATTGTTTTAGCAGGTTAACATCAGATAAATTGATTATTTTAGCAGGTTAACAACAGATAAATTGATTGTTTTAGCAGGTTAACATCAGATAAATTGATTGTTTTAGCAGGTTAGCATCAGATAACTTGATTGTTTTAGAATGTTAACATGAGATAACTTGATTGTTTGAGCAGGTTAACATCCCATGAATTGTTTGCCATGAGATGGTCATGACCTTGTTCAGAGCTCCTTACATCTTACACATTGATGCCTGGGGCGGGACATAATTTGCCCCAATACCACCTCTTACCCCTACCCTACGTCCAGCCAGGACAACAATAAAAACAGGATTCACAAGCAGGTCACCGACATAACGAGTGAACAATTGAAAATATTGACAACTTCCTGGTGTTTACTGTACCACTACACATTGTGTTTACTGCACCACTACACATTGTGGTGTTTACTGCACCACTACACATTGTGGTGTTTACTGCACCACTACACATTGTGGTGTTTACTGCACCATTACACATTGTTGTGTTTACTGCACCACTACACATTGTGGTGTTTATTGCACCACTACACATTGTGGTGTTTACTCTACCACTACACATTGTGGTGTTTACTGTACCACTACACATTGTGGTGTTTACTGTACCACTACACATTGTGGTGTTTACTGTACCACTACACATTGTGGTGTTTACTGCACCACTACACATTGTGGTGTTTACTGTACCACTACACATTGTGGTGTTTACTCTACCACTACACATTGTGGTGTTTACTGTACCACTACACATTGTGGTGTTTACTCTACCACTACACATTGTGGTGTTTAGTAATGATGAAAAAGTTGTACTGTGGTTAATATAAAATCAGAGCTCAAGATGTTTATATGAATTCGTTCAGTCATATTTACAAGATGATTGAGCCCCAACTCCTAATTTTTTGGTTATGGGCCCCTGGAGGATTTGTGCCCTAATGGCCACCCTTCACAACGCCTTGAGTGTTTCACAGAAAATGAAAATATTTAATAATAATGAAAAATTTATTTTGGGCCTCCATTGCTGTTTGAACACGAAATGTGGGTTACGACTGTCCCATTGAGCTGATGCTCGAATAAAGGGCTGACATAATCGATCTATCGAACAAGAAAATAACGTAATTTCTTTTTGAGTTCAAATACCTAATAGCTTATTAAAGTAACGCTGAAGAAATCGCCACTTTAAATATTTTAAAATGCGATTCTCTATTTGTTAAGAGCCACGCAGCAGATGTGAAAATCCCAGCCTTGAGAAGAAAACAAAAAGTTGAACTTCGCTACGTCATCGAGATGAGGATCTTTAGTGCAAAAGCGGTGTGACCAATCAACGGGTAGATCCGAGACACACCTTCCAGTAGACGATTCTGATTGGTTCAAACTCACGTTCCCGGACCAAGCCCACCATCGCCGTTGGGGAGATTTAAAGTTTAAAACAGCCATAGGGTCCATTAATCCCTGATAGGATGTAAATGATGCAATAAACAAGTTAGAAATCGTTGGTGTTAGCTGAAATTGTTTGTTAATAATGTTAAGCTATAGAAATTAGCACGAACGGTTTTAAAAGAAAAAACTTTATAAAACTCCCACTTATTCGTGTCCTTCAAAGCACTCAGTCAGCAAATAACTTGAGAACCACTTGGCCACCGAAGTTACCCCCACTCCCCACAGTCTACCTTTGTGTTTTACCTGGGAGAAAGGGAACTGGGGACATTGAATCAAACCCACAGGGGGACGCTGGCGTAGTGACAGTGTTGGTGTGTGTCCAGCGGTAGTCCACTTTCAGACCTGATGTTGATACAAGGTGGCTCAGGAAATTCTTGTATTGGGTGAGTGAAATCAGCTACCAGTGAGTTGTATCCTTTCAACTCTAATTGTTTGTTCTCTCTCTCTCTCTCTCTCTCTCTCTCTCTCTCTTCCTCTTCTCTACATCTTTCACCCTCTCATACTCATACTATTTTCCTTGATGGATTTATACCGTGGTTATAGGCGAGGTGGAATGTTGATTAAAAAGAATGTACGTAAATAAAATGAGTAAGTAGACACTGACACAACTACTTCCCTGACACGCTTATGGTCATGACACACTTACTGCCCTGACACATATGGTCCAGACACACTTACGTCCCTGACACACTTACGGCCCTGACACTTATGGTCCAGACACACTTATGGTCAGGACACACTTACGGCCCTGACACTTATGGTCCAGACACACTTACGTCCTTGACACACTTGCGGCCCTGACACTTATGGCCCAGACACACTTATGGTCATGACATACAACGGCCCTGACACGCTTATGGTCACGACACACTTACGGTCCTGACAAGCTTATGGTAATGACACACTTACGGCACTGACACACTCACGGCCCTGACACTTATGGTACAGACACACTTACGGCCCTGACACTTATGGTACAGACACACTTACGGCCCTGACACTTATGGTCATGACACACTTAGGCCCTGACACTTATGGTACAGACACACTTACGGCCCTGACACTTATGGTACATACACACTTACGGCCCTGACACTTATGGTACAGACACACTTACGGCCCTGACACTTATGGTACAGACACACTTACGGCCCTGACACTTATGGTACAGACACAATTACGGCCCTGACACTCCCTAGCCAAGATATTTTCCGGATTTAAATTTAACCCAATATGATCAAATGGCAATGGTATTTTCAGATTTCTGTTTTTGCTTCTCTGAAAAACAGAATGTACCCCATCCCATGAGAATAAATTTCTTGACAGTGAGTAGTGACAGTGTTATATCACTATAAATGTGCTGTGACAGTGTGCAGTGACAGTGTCATATCACTATCAATGAGCTGTGACAGTGTGCAGTGACAGTGTTATATCACTATCAATGAGCCGTGACAGTGTGTGTAGAAACGCTTTGCTCAATTTTTTCCCGTTTATTTTCAGTGTATTTTTAGCGCATTTTCGAGAAGTCGAATGCGCTATTGCACCCGTTTTGTCCGTCCGTCCGTCATCACCCTTGATCTCAGCATCCATAAGTCCTAGACCCATGAGGTATATATGTTTTTTGTATGTCATTTGTGCATCAACACTCAGTTACTCGATCCGTTAAAAAACCCCGTTAAAACTACCAAAAAATATTTCGAATCGAGAGGTAACACTAGCGCAGGGAACGGCCGCCATTGCCGGAAGTCGAATGCATAATACTTCAGGCATTGAAGAGTGGTGCGAAAGGGTGCAAAAGAATTAGTTGTTTTTTTTTAGTTGACGTCATTAAAATATGTGTAAAAGTTTAGAGAGTTTTACGTCATCATTTGTGGTGACTTGTAGTTAGATTAAAGAGAAAATAATTTTTTTTTTAAATGTAAAGAAATGACTTTTAAATAAAAAAAAATGTCAGGTATATTCATTACACAAGAAAATTCATAAAAATATGTCTAAAATCTAAACACAATTACTGACAAACTACATAATTCTGATATCTAACATAAGTACTGATACATAATACGAAAATGCGCTAACACGTCCTGAATTCCAATAGGGACCAGGCTTAACATGATTTTTTTTTTAAAATCTACATTTTGTGTTGTATGTCATTAGTTGTGACTGTGTTGAGACCTCAAGATCGAAAACAGTTTGTTGTGTGTTAGTTTTTAAAACCAAATTTATTGACATTTAGATATGACAGTGTTTAACCAAACTTCATGTCAAGGGTTCTGTGATGTGACATTGTCTGCTCTTGACCGAAGTAGTGTCCCTTGATTTAAAAAAAATCTTACGTCCCTCTAAAACGAAACTCATTTCGTGGGCATTGTTCCTTGTGCAAGCCAACTGAAAAACCTAGACAGTAAACATAGACGGTAGACTTGGACAGGAATGTCAAGTAATGACACGAGCAAATCACGTGACTTGAAGGAGTCTGGTCATGAGTTGGGCATCTGTCATCAGTGGGATGGATCATTAGCATCCATTGTCTAACTATATTGTGGATCATTAGCATCCATTGTTAACTATATGATGAATCTTTAGCATCCATTGTCTAAATATTAAATGGATCTTTAGCATCCATTGAGTAACTGTACGATGGATATTTAGCATCCATTGTCTAACTGTATGATGGATCTTTAGCATCCATTGTCTAAATACATATGGGAGCTTTAGCATCCATAGTATAATGGATCTTTAGCATCCATTGTCAAATTTTTTGATAGATCTTTGACATCCACATCAATATTGCCGAAAGCGCTGAATCAGGTTTTCCCCATGCTAATATCCTACATTATATATTCTCTGTACTGTTGGTATGAATGATTTCCCCCCCCCCTCCCAATCCCACAGCCCCAGGCTACAAGTGACATTTATAATCTTATCTCAAAACGGTTTTCACGACACTATCGAAAAGTCGACTCAGAAAGTAGATTATTATGTAAATCATTCGTTGTTACTTAATTTAGAAGGAAAAAAATATTTTAAAAGTCCAAGATTAAATCCAATGAACTTTAG
Organism: Radix auricularia; assembly: GCA_002072015.1. Taxonomy (NCBI): domain Eukaryota; kingdom Metazoa; phylum Mollusca; class Gastropoda; family Lymnaeidae; genus Radix; species Radix auricularia. The sequence goes on from MUZC01000214.1 coordinate 309,916, forward strand.
TGTCCAAGTACTGACAGCCTGTTTGCACTGTGTCCAAGTACTGACTGTCTGTTTGCACTGTGTCAAAGTACTGACTGCCTGTTTGGACTGTGTCCAAGTACTGCCTGCCTGTTTGCACTGTGTCCAAGTACTGCCTGTCTGTTTGAACTGTGTCCTAGTACTAACTTCCTGTTTGCACTGTGTCCAAGTACTGACTGCCTGTTTGCACTGTGTTATCCCAGTTAAAACAATGTTTCCCTTGGTTACTTTAAACTTAACTAACCTTGTTGTTCATCGTGTAACTAACTCTCTCCCATCACCACCACAATCAACTTCCTTGATCTGTAACAACTCACACGTTTAACTTTAAGTAAGTCAGTAGTCATTGACTAACCTCACCAATGTGCATCCAATACCCCTAGTAGTCATTGACTTACCTCAGTGATGTGCACCCAATACCCCCAGTAATCATTGACTTACCTCAGTGATGTGCACCCAATACCCCCAGTAATCATTGACTTACCTCAGTGATGTGCACCCAATACCCCCAGTAGTCATTGACTTACCTCAGTGATGTGTATCCAATACCCCCACCCCCACGGCTAAGTTTTCCTACATTTATTTTTACTGTAACAAACCATTGCGTCCAAATACACGTTGTTCCATTGTTTACTGAGGCCAAGCCCCCACCTCCCCACCACCAACAACCAGTGGCTATTATGGTCCAGCGAGCACACTGGACAAACGCGCCTGGTCATCTCTTGTTACATACATGCCATGGGACATGGTGCCTCATGTCTGCGAAAAGCTAATGGTCAGTGTCTCATTATCCACAGGCCCTGTACACTGTAGACCAGTTTAACAAGTCTGATAACTCGTGGACCATTGTCTCGCCGCCGTTTGGGACAGAGAGTATAGACACACTAATTTGTCGGACTGACGTCATCATCCAATCCATCAAATAATGGCCGCCAACGCAGTCCGCAGTTTTATCCGGACCTTCGGCTCCAGCGCCACCTTGCCACCAAGAATGCCAACGCCACCCAGGGCGCTGAACCGGTGGAGAAGAGTGGCGGGACCAGTGGCGGCGAGAAGAGAGAGTCATGGTTACTACGCCGATGTGGAGAGCCGCCCGCGAGTTTTGATAACAGGTGTGTGAGAGATGGTAATGTAGGTGTGTGTGCGGTTTTGGGAATGTGTGTGTGGTGTGAGAATGTGTGTGTGGTTTTGGGTATGTGTGTGGTGTGAGGTTGTGTGTGTGGTTTTGGGTATGTGTGTGTGGTGTGAGGTTGTGTGTGTGGTTTTGGGTATGTGTGTGTGGTGTGAGGTTGTGTGTGTGCTGTGAGGTTGTGTATGTGGTGTGAGGCTGCGTGTGTGGTGTGAGGTTGTGTGTGTGGTTTTGGGTATGTGTGTGTGGTTTTGGGTATGTGTGTGTGGTGTGAGGTTGTGTGTGTGGTGTGAGGTTTTGTGTGTGGTGTGAGGTTGTGTGTGTGGTTTTGGGTATGTGTGTGTGGTGTGAGGTTGTGTGTGTTGTTTTGGGTATGTGTGTGTGGTGTGAGGTTGTGTGTGTGGTGTGAGGTTGTGTGTGTGGTCTGAGGTTGTGTATGTGGTGTGAGGCTGCGTGTGTGGTTTTGGGTATGTTTGTGTGGTTTTGGGTATGTGTGTGTGGTGTGAGGTTGTGTGTGTGGTATGAGGTTGTGTATGTGGTGTGAGGTTGTGTGTGTGGTGTGAGGATGTGTGTGGGGTGTGAGGTTGTGTGTGGGGTTGAAGTTGTGTGTGGGGTGTGAGGTTGTGTGTGTGGTCTGAGGTTGTGTGTGTGGTCTGTGGTTGTGCGTGTGGTGTGATGTTGTGTGTGTTACTGGTTTAGGATGTGTGTGTGGTGTGAGGTTGTGTGTGTGGTTTTGGGTATGTGTGTTTGGTGTGAGGTTGTGTGTGTGGTTTTGGGAATGTGTGTTTGGTGTGAGGTTGTGTGTGTGGTTTTGGGTATGTGTGTGTGGTGTGAGGTTGTGTGTGTGGTTTTGGGTATGTGTGTGTGGTGTGAGGTTGTGTGTGTGGTTTGTGGAATGTGTGTGTGGTGTGAGGTTGTGTGTGAGGTTGTGTGTGTGGTGTGAGGTTGTGTGTGTGGTTTTGGGTATGTGTGTGTGGTGTGAGGTTGTGTGTGTGGTTTTGGGTATGTGTGTGTGGTGTGAGGCTGTGTGTGTGGTTTTGGGAATGTGTGTGTGGTGTGAGGTTGTGTGTGTGGTGTGAGGTTGTGTGTGTGGTGTGAGGTTGTGTGTGTGGTCTGAGGTTTTGTGTGTGGTGTGAGGTTGTGTGTGTGGTTTTGGGTATGTTTGTGTGGTTTTGGGTATGTGTGTGTGGTGTGAGGTTGTGTGTGTGGTATGAGGTTGTGTATGTGGTGTGAGGTTGTGTGTGTGGTGTGAGGATGTGTGTGGGGTGTGAGGTTGTGTATGGGGTTGAAGTTGTGTGTGGGGTGTGAGGTTGTGTGTGTGGTCTGAGGTTGTGTGTGTGGTCTGAGGTTGTGCGTGTGGTGTGATGTTGTGTGTGTTACTGGTTTAGGATGTGTGTGTTACTGGTCTAGGTTGTGTGTGTTACTGGTCTGAGGTTGTGTGTGTTACTGGTCTGAGGTTGTGTGTGTTACTGGTCTGAGGTTGTGTGTGTTACTGGTCTGAGGCTGTGTGTGTTACTGGTCTGAGGATGTGTGTGTGGTGTGAGGTTGTAGGAATGAAGTGAAGGAAAGTGTTGAGGTGCCATGATTAGGTCATGGGGCGTGGTGCCAGGGCTTGTGTGTGGTGTATCGAGAGAGTGTGTGACATCCATGATTGATGTCTTGCCATTTATTCAATAATTCTCACCATATTTGGTGAACATGTTTATAAGAACTGACATGTCGATATTTGTCCTGACAGGATCACTGGGTCAACTAGGACCAGGACTCGCTAAGATATTGAGGTAAGAGGAATCACTGTCATTGTTAGAAACTTTCTATCTACCAACTTGTACATGTATCTTAAAACCTTTATTGAATCTACCAGTTAGACAAAACATAATTCAAAGCTAATAATAGAATCGCATGTGGATATTTATTTATTCAGCCTTTTCCCATGTCCTATTCTTTATCATTATTGTCCCAAATGTTTGGCAACCATGTTCCAATGTTTGACATCCGTTGTGTTGTCAGTCAAACACCACATGACCCCGCCCAATGGCTAAACCAAACTATTTTAAATACATGTGCACATTGCACTGATTCCTCCCATGAACCAACTCTCAGTGCAAACAGCTCTTACCAGCTTACGTCCGGTTTCATCAGCATTTTCAAAATGTTAAAATTCATTAGCCTGAAGCGCTTTCTTGGTGAATGTTCATGTCATTGACCCTCAGTTGAAGTAAAGAATTATTTTAAAAATTGTGAACCATCGGAATTATGTTGTAATAATAAAAAAAAAGTTAGGAATGAAATTAGCTCAACTGTAGGTGGGACTTTTTTAAAAAATAAACACAATTATGACGTCTACATTGTTAGGTCCTTTGTTTTGTTACATCACATGGCTACGTGGTTAGGTCCTTTGTGATTACATCACATGGCTACATGGCTAGGTCATTTGTGATTACATCACATGGCTACATGGTTAGGTCATTTGTGATTACATCACATGGCTACATGGTTAGGTCATTTGTGATTACATCACATGGCTACATGATTATGTCCTTAGTGGTTACATCACATGGCTACGTGGTTAGGTCCTTTGTGATTACATCACAGGGCTACATGGTTAGGTCCTTTGTGATTACATCACATGGCTACGTGGTTAGGTCATTTGTGATTACATCACATGGCTAGGTCATTTGTGATTACATCACATGGCTACATGGTTAGGTCATTTGTTATTACATCACATGACTACATGATTATGTCCTTAGTGGTTACATCACATGGCTACGTGGTTAGGTCCTTTGTGATTACATCACAGGGCTACATGGTTAGGTCATTTGTGATTACATCACATGGCTACATGGTTAGGTCATTTGTGATTACATCACATGGTTAGGTCATTTGTGATTACATCACATGGCTACATGGTTAGGTCATTTGTGATTACATCACATGGCTACATGGCTAGGTCATTTTTTTATTACATCACATGGCTACATGGTTAGGTCCTTTGTAAATGTATTGTTCATTGACTGTGTTCGTACAGAGAGTACTGAGTACATATTGGCTCCATCCACAACTATTTGCCCCCCCCCCCACCATCCCCCACTATCCGCAAGTGCGTCCCCCGGGCGACGAAACCTCGGATCTACGGCTTTAGTAGCCGAAGTTCATGGACCAGGTAACAAATCGTTACCTTGACAGGTCAAGTCTGTAATGTAGAACGAGGGGGGCCATTACCTTTGTGGCCCGGCTAAAAATAGATTGTCCCACTAACCACAGGTTGATGGCCGGTTAAATCCGTTGCGTCACGACGAAATGTTAGCCAAATAGCCAGCGGCTACGTGGCTCTATCATAGCAAGCGGCTAAATTTTTATTATTTGTATACATTTTATTTAATAAGCCTTGACCAGTGATGACGAGACTTTTTCGGGGCCGCGTGCCCAAAAATTCAATTAAAACCGACTTTTATCTAGCAAAGTGCAAGCAAAGTGGTTCGCTATCACTCGCATAGACGAATCCTACTGTAACGTTCTATTGTTGAACAGATTTCTTCTTTGATCTCCAGAGAAAAGTTTGGCCGAGATAATGTGATCATGTCAGACATTAACAAGGCGCCTGAGTCTGTCTTGGAGTCAGGTAACTGTCATTACATTATAGATACACTACTGAGTAAGGTAAATGTCATTACATTATAGACACACTACTGAGTCAGGTAACTGTCATTACATTATAGAGACATTACTGAGTCAGGTAACTGTCATTACATTATAGAGACATTACTGAGTCAGGTAACTGTCATTACATTAC
>MUZC01000214.1:315065-342603 GCA_002072015.1 Radix auricularia
TACTGAGTCAGGTAACTGTCATTACATTATAGAGACATTAAGGAGTCAGGTAACTGTCATTACATTATAGATACACTACTGAGTCAGGTAACTGTCATTACATTATAGAGACATTAAGGAGTCAGGTAACTGTCATTACATTATAGATACACTACTGAGTCAGGTAACTGTCATTACATTATAGAGACATTAAGGAGTCAGGTAACTGTCATTACATTATAGAGACATTAAGGAGTCAGGTAACTGTCATTACATTATAGAGACATTAAGGAGTCAGATAACTGTCATTACATTACAATTACACTTCCGAGTGCCAGGGGCGTAGCTGGAGTCTTTGGGACCGTAGGAGTACGTTCATTTTTGTGACCTACCACCAAGTTTTGAATGCATTTATTTCATCAATAAATACCATCAAATCCATTATTGGGGCCCACGTCGCTGGGCATCCCTAAACGTATGTCTTTCTGGGCTACGAAATTGAACAAGGGTAAATAGATCCTTATGTTTAATCGATGAAATCTTTCTAGCGTGTTGGAAGGTCTGGGGAATCTGTTTTGACGTACTTGAGTCAGAGTGTAGCCTATGGTGTTTTAACGTGAGGCTGTGAGACTCACACCACGTGAGCTACACACATTTTTTGAACATTGATCAATGACTGTCAATGTGTAGCAAACAAGTCCTGTCACTAATCTACCCGCCCCCCACCTCCCACAGGTCCGTTCCTATTCGCTGATGTCCTAGACATCCGGTCACTGAGAGAGATCTGTGTCAACTATGAGATTGACTGGCTCATTCACTTCAGTGCCCTGCTCAGTGCCATTGGTGAGGCTAACGTGCCCCTGGCCATGCAGGTCAACATCGAGGGATTGCACAATGTCCTGGAGGTGTCCCGGATGTACAAGATGAAACTTTTCATACCGAGCACAATAGGTGAGTGACCTAATTACAGGGACTTCACAATAGGTAAGTCACCTAATTGCATGGACTGCACAATTGGTGAGTGACTTAAATACAGGGACTGCACACTTATTCGTCATTCAATATAATTATTTAATTGTTACAGCTACAGTCCAAAAGTAACGTAGAAAATCTATTTGACATTAGGATTGAAATAGTTCTTAAACTTATAAGATTGTAAATAGTTACAATACTTACAAATGTTACAATATTTACGATATGTACAATAGTTACAATACTCACAATAGTTACAATACTTACAATACTCACAATACTTACAATAGTTACACTACTTATATAAATAGTGTGTGGAATATATTCTATTTATTAACTATGACCAATCATGTCCAGGTGCCTTTGGTCCAGACTCTCCCAGATACCCAACACCAGACCTGACCATACAGAGACCCAGAACAATTTATGGAGTCAGCAAAGTTCACGCCGAGCTCATGGGAGAGGTGAGGATATGCCTAACCATGGCCAGTATTGGGCCACTATAACCAGGGCCAGTATTGGGCCACTATAACCAGGGCCAGTCTTAGATCACTATAACCAGGGCCAGTCTTAGGCCACTATAACCAGGGCCAGTCTTAGGTCACTATAACCAGGGCCAGTCTTAGGTCCCTGTAACCAGGGCCAGTCTTAGGCCACTGCAACCTATGCCGCCGCATTTGGCCCCACACTTTCATGGGTCCCGCATATCTTAATTTTCTCTTATTATCCTTATTAATTCCTTCTCCATTTCTCATATAAAGCCGCATAGGGCCCCATAATTGCTAAGGCCTGCCCTGTTCCTAACTAAATAACAATTGCGAATTGCTCATCAAAATTTATCAACATTATTTTATGTTGTAATGCCATGTCAGTCAGTTGTAGTAGAACTTACATTGAGTGCTCCTCCTAATTGTTATTTTTTAATGAAGTCAAGTTCAACATTTACTTTTTTTTTGTCTCTCTAAAACTTCGAAACAATTTTAAAAAATGCATTCAGAGAATTGTTAACGTTTGCATTATGTTATTTAGATCTAGATCTAATTAAAATGAGAATAATTTGAAAGATTTGATGTTTCATTAAATCCTCCAGTATTACAATCACAAATTTGGTTTGGACTTCCGGTGCCTGAGGTACCCAGGAGTTATCTCAACAGACCAACCTGGAGGTGGAACGACAGGTCAGATCTAATAACAAGCTTCATTATTTGTCAGTTAAATTAAATTTAACTAAATTTAATGCTGAAGCGAAGTATGTCGACCGTGACGTCACGACGCTACCGGTTGCTGGAAAAGAGAGTTCTATAAATTTTAAAAGGATTTTCAAAAATGGAAGATTTTAGGGTTTGGGTTAGGTATAGCTTTTGAATTTTTGGAAAATTGATGGTTTTAGGGTTTGGGTTAGGTATAGCTATAGAATTTTAATTTTAAAGGACGTGCTATAACAACAAAGAAGGCCGCCATAACCATGACGTCACGGTCGACATACTTCGCTTTTACCAAATTTAATCAAAAGTAAAGTACAGTTAATACTCTATAAATTGCATAAAATACACACACACACACACAAAATCTTTTAAAATCATGTTTTGGTTAATTGACCATAAGTTCTTTTAATCAAACCTAATACTAAGATATCGTCATTGTCACCTACTCCACATATTATGATAAGTTCTTCTAATCAAACCTAATACTATGATATCATCATTGTCACCTACTCCTACTCCACATATTATGATAAGTTCTTCTATTCAAACCTAAAACTAGGATTTCATTATTGTAACCTACTCCATAGATTATGCCCTGAAGATGTTCCATGATGCCCTGACCACTAAAGTGCATCATTGCTACCTGAGGCCGGACACCAGGCTGCCCATGATGTACATTGATGACCTATTGACAGCCACAGTGGACTACATGCAGGTCAGCACATAGTGTGGTCAATAAATATATTGTTGTTATTTAATTAAACAGAGTTTGTGGCGGCCTGACAAGACATCACAGAACAAGGAATGCTCTGGCTAAACGCCTTGCTTAAGAAAAAATAGATAAAAACAAATAAAATAAAGTAAAAACTTGGCTGCTGTGTCACTCAAAACCAGAAAGGGGTTTTGGCCGAGACTCTCGTTGTTCTGTGACATCTTGTCAGGCCTGTACATTGTACCCTGTTTAATTACAGACTTATTTATACAAAAACCTGATTGAAGTCTCACCCATAACTTGTCCATATGTTACGGTAGTGAAGTCTCACCCATAACTTGTCCATATATTACGGTAGTGAAGTCTCACCCATAACTTGTCAATATATTATAGTAGTCAAGTCTCACCCATAATTTGTCCATATATTACAGTAGTCAAGTCTCACCCATAATTTGTCCATATATTATGGTAGTCAAGTCTCACCCATTATTTGTCCATATTATATCGTAGTGAAGTCTAACCCATTATTTGTCCATATTATATCGTAGTGAAGTCTCACCCATAATTTGTCCATATATTATGGTAGTGAAGTCTCACCCATAATTTGTCTATATATTACAGTAGTCAAGTCTCACCCATAACTTGTCCATATATTACAGTAGTGAAGTCTTACCAATAATTTGTCCATATATTACAGTAGTCAAGTCTCACCCATAACTTGTCCATATATTACAGTAGTCAAGTCTCACCCATAACTTGTCCATATATTACAGTGGCTCATTGTTTAGTGAGGTGTCACTGAGTTTCTCACAATAACATTGATCTCTATTAACAAACAATCAGTTGCTTGATGATGTCATTTGATATGAAGGTTCCTCCATATTCTCTGCTCAGGTCCCAGACAAAAAGCTCTCCATGCGGACATACAACATTGGAGCTGTTGACTTCACTCCTGAAGAGCTCGCCAACGAACTGAGAAAATTTGTACCAGACCTTGAGATCGTTTACAACCCTGACCACAGACAAGCCATAGGTCAGTAAATCAGTTGCTGGTCATCTTTATTGATTTACAATTCTTTAACAGTTTGGAAGAATGCCAGGACTTTGTTCACTTATTAATTTAACAATTTTAAATATACTAAACCATTAGTACAAATAACTTTTAAAAGTAGAAGCCTATTTGTTCAACCAATGAATATATATATTAACAAACTTTTTTGTGTTAAAAAAAATATGTCAATATCCAAAGTAAAAAAACTGGCCCATTAAAATATTATCTTTGAGAATTTCACAGAAATGCAAGGGGAAACAGAAATGTTTAATACATTAAAATAAGAAAAAATAACTCACTTATAATACATTAAAATAATAAAAAAACTCACTTAATTCGAAAAATTATTTAGCTATTCTAAGGCACTGTTGTGTTTGAGAGTTTTTCAAATAGAAACTCAACAATTGTCAATTAAATATAACTTTTTGTAAAATTTCTTGTTGGTAATTCACATAAGATGTTTGATAATTGTTGTCAATATTTTGAATCTGCCGTAGCCTTGAATATTATAAATAAAGATGACTGCGTTCATAATTATAAATATTTATGTTTATGCAGCCGACTCCTGGCCACAGAAATTTGATTACAGTACAGCAGTGAAGGACTGGGGGTACCGACCCCTTTACAACATGGCCGCCATGTGTGAGGTCATGGTCCAGTCGTTGCTGCCAAAATACAAGATCAGAAGAAACCAAACACTTGAAGAGGTCAAGGAATGAAGTCGTAAGCCACCAGCCATTTATGAGCTCAGTTGCTAATTCATGTCTTATATTAAAGCTCTCTTTCTACCTAAAGAAGTAAAGGAAAAACACTAAAAATATGGTAAAATATGGTTGACCTGGTTTGTAATTGTCAGAAGATTCCTAGAATTTATAAAAGGGATACAAAAAATTCCTGTCCAATGGTAACTTTCTTTTTCATTTATTTACACCTGGATACACTATAGATGGATGCACTATAGATGGATACACTATAGATGGATACACTGTAGATGGATGCACAATATATGGATATTCTATAGATGGATACACTATAGATGGATACACTATAGATGGATACACTGTAGATGGATGCACTATAGATGGATACACTATAGATGTAACTTGCTTAGAAGCTTTTGTTTATACAATGTTTTCTACGTAAACTGAAGAAAGTTAAAAGTTAAAAATAATTTACATATCATATTCTAAGTGTATAACATATCTAGTCTTGTCTTATGGCTATTATGTAAATAGGTGAGTATATATTTATAACTGAATTTAAGATTTTTATACAATGTAAGACATACTTGTAAGTTTATGCTAAGATAACTCGACATATTGAGGAATCAACTTTTAAAAGAAATTCTCCTATGCCTGGTTTATTTACAAATTATTTGGAAAACAAATTTTAATTTAAATTTTTCCAATGATTTGGAAGGGCAATTAAAAAATAATTATAATATAACAAATATACATAAACATCACGACTGGATTGTTCACAATAAATAAAACTTTTAAATTATTGATAATGAAAGTTATCTTCATCTGGTGTTGGTTGTCATTGTACATAATTAGAATTAGACCGAAAATGTACCCTACCTGTACAAATTGAGGACCCTTGTATCAGCAGCTTAAAGAAGTGTTAACATTTTAATGAGATGTGAATCTCGATTAATGCTGTACATTTCATATCAATATTTCTACTTAAGCTTCCTTCCCACTTTTCTTTCATCTTAAAATAAAGCTCATTATTTTTAAAACTCAATAGCGAAATGTTTTCATTTTTTAAATAGCCAACATTTTGATCTTATTTCATTACAGAAAAAGTTTTTTGATTCAATGTTCAAAGATACATAAGAATATTGTTATTATTTCCATGACTTCTGACATTATAAACATTATTATTTTAATATAAAAAAAAGATTAAGTCATTTAAGTTATATATTATATGGTGATTACATTTCTTTTATGCCGTGTCACAAAATGAGATATGTTTAATGATATATTTGTTTTAGATATTGTAAGTTAAGATTTTTTATAGTTCACAATTGAGGTGAAAAGTTCATAACTCATCCCCTTTTATTTAAATTTGCTTGAAGGAAAAATCAAGCTACCTTGGACCTTTCAGTTTAATGGTTTGGAAATTTTCCTCATGTTCATGGGCAAGAGAGATGCTTATACCTATATTCACATTCCAATATTTTGATGGCATTCATAAAACAATATGCTGTCCCCAGTCGTTATTAGCCACACTTTCCAATCCACACTGGACCATGCACCCTTTAAAATAAATCCCCTACTTATATATTTTCCAGCCAATATTACTTTACATGTAACATAATGTCATTAGATAAATTAGTTTCTTTACCTATGAACATTTTCTCTTTGTAAATAAAATATTGTATAGTTCCTAACATTTTGTTTCCCTTCTTGTCAACGTGGCTCATGTCAACTGGGCTCATTAGTCCAACAATTTATGGGAAAACCTGAAAAATGGATGCAAGAAAACAACGAATGCGTCAGTTACAGTATTCAAATTGACTCGTTGTTTTTCCCTTCACATGTTAGGTTTTTCCATACGATGGTAGACGTCACTTTTTTTTTTTTAACCTGCCCTCTCCCAGCTCCCCCTACATTTTACTTAAGAGCGCAAAATGAATATTTCATTGGTTTAAATTAAATGGAATGCCCTGAACTGTATATAATTCAATGAGGCCAAATGACAACATCAATATGATTTAAAGATGGCTTTAGATCTGGAGAAATAGAGTTTTTTCTTAGATGGTTTTAATCATAATAATTTATCGCCATGTAAAATTTGAATCTTTAAATAAAGAATTTAATTTCGCATTCACTAACAGCTCTTGTGTTGTTTTTTCCTGATCATGAATATTCGCGAAATATTAGATTTTTAATTCTTTAATTTAAAAAAAATAATATATATAAAGGTAGTAAGTATAGCCTCGTCAAGACGACCCAATATGCGGCTGCATACGCGCTCGTTCACTTCCGGTTATTGCTATTCTTAGTAATATTTTTTTTATAAGGTTAAAAATTTCATCGGAGAATGTGTGGCTGTGTGGTCATATTGATAGTACGTTAGTACGTTACATCACAGGACCGGGGTTCGATTTCTTATTGATGCCAATTTTTTTTATTTTTTTTTCAAACAATACTACATGAATTGATTATGAATAAGATTTTTTTTTTTTTAAATGGTTTATTTTGATGTTAGGTTTAGGGATAGACTTTAGGGTTACGTTAGTGAAGTGATAGTTATTAGGGTTTGGGTTAGGTTTAGTGATAGTTTTTAGGGTTTGGGTTAGGTTTAGTGATAGCTTTTAGGGTTGGGTTAGGTTTAGTGATAGTTTTTAGGGTTTTGGGTTAGGTTTAGTGATAGATTTTAGAGATTGTTTGAATGCACATATAGAATCGGAGGTTCAATGAAAGGCGCAGTGAATACTTGTAACTCTTCAATTTTATAAACATCATTTTATAAACAATGTTACTAAGAATAGCAATAACCGGAAGTGGACGAGCGCGTATGCAGTCGCAAATTGGGTCGTCTTGACGAGGCGATACTCACTACCATATATAAAAGCCCAGTGGTGTGGGTTTGTAACGTAACGCATAACGCAAGAGATGTACGACAGTCTACAGCAGTTAGTTTAGTTGAAACGCTACAGAAGCGATGTACGACAGTCTACAGCAGTTAGTTTAGTTGAAAAATCGTGTTTTGATGAGCGCTGTAAAAATATTTAATATGATGACGTCATTGTTTGGTGTGCATCGGTGTGCAAAATACAACCCCTATTATTATTATTAAATAAATACTTTGCGTACATTTCATAAAGTTTAATAATTCGTATTTATCAAAAAAGGACAAGTTAGTTGGTCTTTAAAAAAAAAGGTTGGCGCCGTAGGCGCCCAAAAAAAGGGGGCGCCGCAGGCGCCACGGCGCCCGGCACAATCTATCAAAAAAGGACAAGTTAGTTGGTCTTTTTAAAAAAAAGTTGGCGCCGTAGGCGCCCAAAAAACGGGGGCGCCACGGCGCCTGGCACAATCTAGTATATATATATTTAACTAAACTGAATCTTTTCATAGAAAATCTTGCGGTTATGCTTAAATGCTTGAACTTTAAGAAATCTTTAACTTTATAAAATTATGACAAACTCAAACAGTAAACACAGAGCATTATATTGCCGTTCATTAAACTCTTAGACTCCATTAAATTTCTATTTACCAATATATTGGAACGAAACAAGACATTGGATGTTATCTGTAACTCTTTCGGGATTTTAATGAATAAATAAAAAAATTAAATTAAACGCAAAAAGTGAATCCCGGGAGCACGAAGTGGTGAGGGACTAGTCATAGTTGTTTTTTAAATTATTTTTTTTATAATATATCTTGACAATTTTTTATTTTTTTTAAAAGACCAACAAAAAATCTAATGATTTGATTAGTTTTAAGGGTTTCTGTTGTGGCTATCTGCATGGAGACGTTTCTTTATTTGCGGCATATTATTTGCATAATTTAAACATCTGATGGAGCGATGTCTTTAGATATTTCGTGTTGTCTTTGCTTCTCTTGTCTTAATCATGAAATGAGAATTTAGTTTCAATGCTTATACTCTGGGGTTGATAGTCATTGAATATTTAAATTCACCAGTTTTACAGAAGGAGCATTCGTAACAGATATATGGTTTTTTTTTAATACAAGGGAAAAAACTCTTTTAAAACGTCCCATACATTTAAAAATTCTAATATAAACAGTTGTCACTCTTTAGAAAAAGTAATTAGTTTTAATTGCTCTTGATACAAGATTATATACAGGTCAGGAAACGATTCTAATCATGCATTAAAATTAAAGCAGCTAAAACTAGAAGCTTCCCTTGACAGCGACAGCGACCATAATCTGGTGCTGATGACTTTCAATCTCCACCTGAAAAAGATAGCAAATCAATGCAATTCACGATTACGCTTTGACCTTGAAAAACTGAAATATCCAGAAATAGCAGAGGAGTTCAGGGCAAACGTTGGAGGGAAATTTGCTCCACTGACCGCACTATGTGAGTCAGAGACGGATATGGACATAGATATAATCACGGATACTTTCAATACCACAATAATTGAGACAGCAAAGGATGTAAGTGGCAAGACACATGCAATAAAAAAAAAAACAAAAAAACATGGGTCTCAAAGTATATTCTAGAACTATGCGATGAAAGAAGAAAACTTAAGAACGTAAAGAATACTGCAGAATGAGTATCCAAATACAGAGCAATCAATAAAAATATCAGAAAAGATATGAAAAAAGCACAACAGAAAAAAAAATGGATAGAACAACAATGCTCATACATCGATGAAAATCTACTAAGGAACAACTCAAAAAAGGCTTACATGATTTCAAAGATCTGACATCCACCAAGCAAGGTCGCATTTCAACAATACAAGATAAATCTGCAAAATGTATCACAGAAGAACAAGAAATAATAAAAAGATGGACCGAATACTGTTCTGAGCTATACAATGAAGACTCCAATGGCGATGCATCAGTGCTCAACTGCCCGACGTCAACTAACACAGACATGCATTCCATTCTCCGTGATGAGGTGGAGCTGGCTGTGCGAAAACTGAAAAGGGGGAAATCGGCTGGAGCAGACAACATCCCAGGTGAACTGATTTAGGCAGGAGGTGACCCAGTAATAAACATCCTAACCAACATGTGCAACAAGATCTGGCAGACAGGAGAATGACCAACACCCTGGACTCAATCGCTGGTTATTACGCTCCCAAAGATGGGTAATTTACAGATGTGCCAGAACTAACGTACACATCAGCCTGATTAGTCAACCCAGCAAAGTCATGCTTATGATCATATTAAACAGACTGAAGCCACAAGCAGAGCAGATCATTGCAGAAGAACAGGCAGGAAGGAGCACAACGGAGCTAATCTTTAACCTGCGAGTGCTCTGTGAAAAACATTTCAAGACCACTGTTGGTGTCAGACAAGGGTGTTTACTCTACCCCATCCTCTTCAACCATGTCGGAACGGTCAGCATCGGAGGGAGAACTATAAATAACCTACGCTTCGCCGATGACATAGACGGCCTAGCTGGCAGCGAGAACGAACAAGGGCAGCAATAAACAAACTTAAACACATCTGGCAAAGCAAGGAACTCTTCCTGAGATCACAGATTCGACTAATGCGCTCTCTGGCGATGTCGGTCTTCTTATATGGTTGTGAGGCTTGGATGCCCACCGCAGACCTCCAAAGAAGAATTAATGCGCTAGAGATGATATGTTTTCGTAAAATACTAAACATCTCCTACAACGGCGCACATCACGAACGAAGCGGTCCGCACAAAATAAGTGCTGTCATTGGCCCTTACGACGACCTTCTCACTTCTCACCTCAATTAGAAAGAGGAAATTACGATGGTACGGACACGTGACAAGATCTAGATGTCTCTCAAAGACGATATTGCAAGGCACAGTCCAGGGAAAAAGGAAACGAGCCGGAGGAAGGAATATTTGGGAGGACAATATCAAAGAGTGGACCGGCCTGTCATTTAGCGACTCCCAGAAGGCAGCTCAGGACCGTGACACATGGCATGAGATAGTGTGCAGCTCAAAATGGTGACCCAACGACCCAATGATGGGTTAAGGGACACGTTTTTTTCTTATGACTGGTTGCAAACAGTAATCAAATTAAATCTTAAGTACCCGATACAAAGAATTTAGATGACTTTTTTTATTTTTAATATTCGTTTTATTTGTGTATTGTTTGTTCGTTGAGGAAGGCTCTTTGTCAAAACGTTTGCTGTTTTGTTACGCCCTGTTAGGCTAACCCTGTTTACGTCTTTTCCATTTACACGCTGATTCAATCAACAATCCAACACTGATTGACCAGGAAGAAAGCATTCAATAAAATGAATCAATATCTGTGTTAATTATAGATATCAATTACACTTCAGCTATTCAACCATTCGGTGATCAATGGACAGTATTGATTAATGGAATTGATTTTAACAGCTTTAGCCAAATCACATCAACAAAATATTTTAACAAGATGGCAAAAGTTAGTAGATCTAATAGTACATGTTATTTCACGCCACACATAGAACCATTCTGGAGTTTTTTATCTTGTAAAATTCCGGTATCTTTTATTTTGTACCATTCTGGTGTTTATTATCTTGTACCATTCTGGTGTTTATTATATGTACCATTCTGGTGTTTATTATCTTGTACCATTCTGGTGTTTATTATCTTGTACCATTCTGGTGTTTATTATCTTGTAACATTCTGGTGTTTATTATCTTGTACCATTCTGGTGTTTATTATCTTGTACCATTCTGGTGTTTATTATCTTGTACCATTCTGGTGNTGGATGGTAGAAGAGTGTTTTTAACAGCGAAACCCACACCATGCTGTCTAGGTTCGTCTTTCGGTCTGCCTTGCCAGAAGAAGGTGTAATTGGCCTCTTTGAGTGAACCGTTGTCTGGGAGCCTGGTCTCCTGAAGGCATGCTATGTCAATCTTTAGCCTTTTAAGTTCTCTATCGATTATTCCTGTCTTCCGTGTGTCGTTTATGGACTGCAGATCATCAGTGATGCCGGGACACATAGTCCTCACGTTCCAGCTAGCGATTCGAAGAGCTGGGGTCTTCTTTTTCTTTTTTGTATTTCTTGGTGCAGGGCTTAGTGGCCCACTTGTTGAGTGGTACTCTAATCTCCACGCACCCAGTGGAGAAGGCAGGCCATGACGGGATAGCACCTATTTGACTGGGGGCTGCCCAGTTTGAGGCGGGCGGTAGCTGTCCAGTGAGACATTGGTAGTCTCTCCCACCGTCGGAAGCAGCCCCTGGCGCCTAGCTCTACGTCAATTGAGCTTTGGCTTATAACCGGTAACTGCTGCTTCCCGTGTTTTGTCGACACCTTGCGGCGACGCTGGAGTGTCCTCTCCAGAGGTGATGCAAGCCTGGGCGGGTATTATGGAGAATTAGCTGCTGCCCATACAGCATATCCCCCCTCTCCACGTCAATGGTGTAACCAAGGGAACGACTTGCGTCGATGCAGCTTGGCTGCCATTGGCGTCGCAGGAGCTGCCGGTATGTACATAAGTCTTATGTATAGACCGCCTGTAGGTGCTCCAATTCCTGATTTTCTTTCAGGGTTTACTCCCTTAGCCTTTCCCGCAAGGCAGGTATAGCCGCAAGGCAGCGGAGGATTTGTATTCGGAGTTTCCTTCTCCTAGATGAACTACCAGCCAAGGTTTTAACGAGCATCATCTACCCGTAGGGGTGCCAGAACCGGGGTTTGAACCCGTGACCGATTTATATTTTTATTTTAGAATTGTTTTGTACCGCAGCGCACTAACACTTTGACCACCGCGCCCCCCTTCCGACGGTGGGAGAGACTACCAATGTCTCACTGGACAGCTACCGCCCGCCTCAAACTGGGCAGCCCCCAGTCAAATAGGTGCTATCCCGTCATGGCCTGCCTTCTCCACTGGGTGCGTGGAGATTAGAGTACCACTCAACAAGTGGGCCACTAAGCCCCTGCACCAAGAAATACAAAAAAGAAAAAGAAGACCCCAGCTCTTCGAATCGCTAGCTGGAACGTGAGGACTATGTGTCCCGGCATCACTGATGATCTGCAGTCCATAAACGACACACGGAAGACAGGAATAATCGATAGAGAACTTAAAAGGCTAAAGATTGACATAGCATGCCTTCAGGAGACCAGGCTCCCAGACAACGGTTCACTCAAAGAGGCCAATTACACCTTCTTCTGGCAAGGCAGACCGAAAGACGAACCTAGACAGCATGGTGTGGGTTTCGCTGTTAAAAACACTCTTCTACCATCCATTGAACCACCGTCATCAGGCACGGAGAGGATCCTCACTCTAAGACTCAGAACAACTGCGGGCCCAGCAAACATTCTTAGTGTGTATGCCCCAACACTCTATTCAACTCCGGAAGAGAAGGACCAGTTCTATGGAGCGTTAGACCAGGCAATAGCCGGCATCCACAAAGACGAGGCAATCTATCTCCTAGGAGATTTCAATGCTAGAGTGGGGAGCGACCACGAAGCCTGGCCCACCTGCCTTGGACTATTTGGAAGAGGAAAGTTAAATGAAAATGGACAAAGGCTTCTGGAATTGTGCTGCTCACGAGGCTTGTGTGTGACCAACACTTTCTTCAAGTGCAAGGATATACATCAAGTATCTTGGAGACACCCTCGATCCCACCAATGGCACCAGCTGGACCTCATTATCACCAGGCGTGCACAACTAGCTAGCGTCCTACTCACTCGCAGCTATCACAGTGCCGACTGTGACACGGATCATTCCCTTGTCGCCAGCAAAGTACGAATAATGAGGAAAAACTCGTACCACACAAAGAAAAAGGGAAGTCCACGCATCAATACCTCCTGCATGAAAGACCCTGCGATAGCGCAGCTGTTCAAAGACAAGGTGAAGGAAAGTCTCTCAAAGATGTCCCCATGCGTCACCATTGACTCCAAATGGACGCAACTGAGAGACACAATCTATACATCCGCAATACAAGCCTTTGGCAAAAAATCTCACAAAAACACGGACTGGTTTGATGAACATTGGGACGAGATGAAACCCGTCACTGAAGCAAAAAGGAAAGCTCTTATGGCTTACAAGGAAAAGCCTACACCTGACAATTTGCATGCTTTAAAAACAGCTAAGTCACTTGCCCAAAAGGTTGCACGTAAATGTGTCAATACCTACTGGCTTAAGCTCTGTTCCAGTATACAATCAGCTGCAGACATGGGCAATGCAAAAGTCATGTACGAAAACATCAAAAAGGCAACGGGCCCCTTGACGTCAAAAGCTGCTCCCCTAAAGTCCAAAAATGGAGAAATTATTCAAGACCAGGCAGCACAGCTAAAACGGTGGGTTGAGCATTATCTGGAATTGTATTCAACAGTTACCACAGTCTCCAGCACCGCTCTAGATGACATCCCAGATATGCCACTCATGGAAGAACTTGATGTCGTGCCCACACAGGAAGAGCTGAGCAAAGCAATTGACAGTCTAGCTTGTGGAAAAGCGCCTGGGAATGATGGAATACCACCAGAGGTTCTAAAGAGTGGCAAGACAGCTTTACTCCAACCATTGCACGAGATTCTGTCCCTCTGCTGGGAACAGGGCTACATCCCCCAAGACCTAAAGGATGCAAATATAGTGACACTATATAAAAACAAAGGTGATAGGAGTGATTGCAATAATTATCGCGGCATTTCACTCCTTAGTATTGTAGGAAAGACCTTTGCCCGCGTTATACTAAAACGTTTACAAAGCCTAGCATCCCGCGTCTATCCAGAATCTCAGTGTGGTTTCCGGTCCGGTCGGTCTACCATAGACATGGTGTTCTCCATACGACAGCTCCAGGAAAAATGCAGAGAGCAGCAGATGCCACTATACATTGCATTTGTGGACCTTACAAAAGCCTTCGACTTAGTCAGTCGCAACGGGCTATTCCAAATACTGGCAAAAATTGGATGTCCCCCTCACCTACTTGCCATCATCAGACAGTTCCATGAAAATATGCTTGGCACAGTACAGTTCGATGGAGCTAAGTCAGAGGCCTTCCCTGTCAGCAGCGGAGTTAAACAAGGTTGTGTACTCGCACCAACACTCTTCGCAATATTCTTCTCTGTACTTCTTCGATACGCATTCAAGGATAGCAGTGAGGGAATCTGGTTACATACCAGAGCTGATGGAGGACTTTTCAACACTGCCCGCCTCCGAGCCAAGACCAAAACGACGGATGTCCTAATTCGAGAGCTACTATTTGCGGATGATGCGGCACTAACAGCACATACAGAATCTGGTTTGCAACAACTCGTGTCAAGCTTCTCCAATGCCTGCAAAGAATTTGGTCTGCAAATCAGCTTGAAAAAGACAAACATCATGGCCCAAGACACTCGACCTCCTCCTACCATAAATATCGATAATGAAAACTTGGAGGTTGTGGACAGCTTCACCTACTTGGGATCCAAGGTCTCCAATACACTGTCCATTGAAGAAGAAATAAACAGCAGAATTGGCAAGGCAGCCGCAACAATGGCTAAACTAAATAAGCGGGTCTGGCAAAACACCAAGCTAACGGAGAAAACCAAACTGTGCGTCTATCGAGCCTGTGTCATCAGTACACTACTATATGGGAGCGAGACATGGACCACTTATACATCACAAGAGCGTAAGCTTAACAGCTTCCATTTGAGATGCTTGCGCCGCATCCTTGGTATTAAATGGCAAGAAAAAGTGCCTAATAGTGAGGTACTAACGCGTGCCAATACCCAAAGCATGTTCTCAATTCTTAGTGAAAGACGCCTGAGGTGGCTAGGACATGTCAAAAGAATGAGCCCCGGCCGCATCCCGAAGGACCTCCTATATGGTGAACTTGCTTCAGGAAAGAGGAAAACAGGTCGCCCACGCTTGCGATTTAAAGATGTCTGTCAAAGGGACATGAAAGCAGCCAAAATACATACAAGTGACTGGGAGTGTAAGGCAGAAGACCGATCTACGTGGCGCACAGTTGTCAAAGAGGGCGTGATAGTAGCCGAGGAGCGAAGAATGGAGGAGGCTGCAGACAGAAGAGCTAGGAGAAAGGCCAAAACATTTGGAAGCACAGAACTCGTGTGTAAAAACTGTGGCAAAGACTGTCACTCAAGGATAGGACTGCACAGTCACTCGAGGAAATGCAACCCAACCCAACGGTGATGCACCATCGTCTCGCGAGACGGAAGGATGCCGGATACAGCCTCCAGAGAGTAATTTTGTGAATTGATTAACAGAAAAGAAATAATTTTATGTTATTGATCTGAGTAACAATAGAAACATAAACAAATCATTGATTGGTTGTTGTTTATAGTTACAAGACCCAACAACTGACACTGCTTTAAACATTCAAATTAACAGGATGTAGGTCATACGGTCATACACTAGTTTCATGAACTATTTATTATCAATTACATGAAATCAACGCCACACCACGGTATTGTTTTATCTTATAAAAAGGGTGTTTGTTGTTTTCATTTATCCTAAAGTGTAGTTACAGAAAAGTGCGAATGTTAATAATCCTAGTTTACTCTTTAAACATGTACTATTTAAAATAAATTAGCTCCCCAGTTTCTACTGAAAAATTTCACGAGTTTCCCAGCAGAAATAAAAGATGAAATATTTTTACGAAACAAAATATCAGCAACTGTAAGTGGGGAAAAACAAAACAAAACACACACAAAAAATTGCATTGATTCCTAAAATATCTCCTGTATTTATATTCACAAGTCGTCTGCAAGTCTATAGAGGGATGAAGCGCGGCTCTTGTGTGGCAGCCTGATGATAGCACTGTCTAATGGCTAACAACGGCTACATTTAGCCAAGTCGCGCGCCCTTCATCTCATAACACACCCATCTACGCTTAACCTTAATACCTCAAGTTCCGCCGGTTCATTGTTGGAAGCACTACACCGATGTAATTTATACTAGTAGCAACTGTAGTACAACACAATCACACAAACACGCATATCCACTTACACAAACACTCATATCAACATACACAAACACTCAATCCACTCACACAAACACTCATATCAACATACACAAACACTCAATCCACTCACACAAACACTCATATCCACATATACAAATACTCAGATACACATACACAAAATTCAATCTACTTACACAAACACTCAATCCACTTACACAAACACTCAATCCACTTACACAAACACTCAATCCACATAAACAAACACTCATATCCACATACACTAATACTCATATCCACATACACAAACACCCATATCCACATAAAAACACTCAATCCACTCACACAAACATTCATATCCACATACACAAACACTCAGTCCACTTACACAAACATTCATATCCACATACACAAACACTAAAATCCACATACACAAATACTCATATCAGCATACACAAATACTAATATCCACCTACACAAATACTAATATCCTCATACACAAATACTCACACCCACTTACACAATCACATTACCACACCCACTTATCCACATAAACACTCTGACACATCCACTCATCCACATAAACATCCTGACACACACTTATCCACAAAAACACTTTGACACACCCACTCGTCCCTCCCCCACATACTTAGACACACCTACTCATCCACACAAACCAGTTCCAAACACCCACCAAACAAACGTGACAGGAATTATGGGATATAATATGAGAGATTTCTCTCAGCATCACCCAAACAAAATTATCTCCCTTATACAGTTATTATAATTACTAATTATTTACACACTTGCCGTTCACTGTGTAGTTATTTCCCGTTATCACGGGTTATTCCCCCTACCCAAACCTAACTTCTATTAGAGGTAAACCTTCTGTGCACCCATCTGCTGTATGCAATATTTCAACTCTTAACCGGTGGCTCGAGGTCATAATACAGGTAGCAGGGCACCAGCAACAGGCGGAGCTTGAGTTGTTTATGTAACTATTGATGGCTTCCACAAAACTCTCTAACACAAGGTGAACAACTCTACACCACCATGTGGGTATTAGCAGTTGCCATGGAGATGGATCAACTTGTATATGCAGTTTTCATTCAGAGATGTTGCCATTAGCAGAGTTGCTGGCTTGGGATAAATAGCAGATGCATCTTGCACGTGAGTGATACTAGAGAATATAGTATGTTAGCTATAATAGTGTATAGAGTGTGTTAGCTATACTTGAGTAAAGAGTGTGTTAGCTAAACTAGAATATTCAGTGTGTTAGCTATACTATTATACTAGAATATAGAGTGTGTTAACTATACTAGAATATAGAGTATGTTAGCAATAATAGTATGTAGAGTGTGTTAGCTATACTAGAGTATAGAGTGTATTAGCTATACTAGAGTATAGAGTGTGTTAGCTATACTAGAGTATAGAGTGTATTAGCTATACTAGAGTATAGAGTGTATTAGCTATACTAGAGTATAGAGTGTATTAGCTATACTAGAGTATAGAGTGTGTTAGATATACTAGAGTATAGAGTGTATTAGCTATAGTAGAGTATAGAATGTGTTAGCTAAACTAGAGGATAGAGTGTGTTAGCTTTACTAGAATATAAAGTATGTTAGCTAAAATAGAATATTGAGTGTGTTAGCTATACTAGAGTATAAGTGTGTTAGCTATGGTAGAGTAAAGAGAGTGTTAGTTATACTAGAGAATAGAGTGTGAGCTATACTAGAGTATAGATCAATGTTGCCTTTAAGCTGTTCGTCTGCGTGAATGCGCAGATATCTGACCGACACCGCGCAGCAGTTTATAATTACAGTGCAGTATGTTTTGTAGTTATTTAGTATTATAATTATACTGCATAGAAGTTTTTTAAATTTTTTTTTCGAGATTATTTTAGAGTTTGTCAGCTGTTGCTATACGATATTTTACTATTACGTCATTACATTTACTCCACATGAATTCAACTTGAATATGTGCCAGGAATCTTGTGAATCTTAAATTCACTTCGTGGCTTGAAAAACCTGGCACATGGCTCATGATATTAGAATGGCATTTTAGCGTTTTTTTTTTTTTTTAAAAATTTTTTTATTAAATTATATATTTTAATCTAAAATACCTTGAGTTCTAAATAGCAGTTTACTATGGTGAACACATAAAACAGATTTTTTTTTTTATATTAAAAAAAATTATATTATTTTTTAAATTATTTTTTTAAACATTTGACAAAAAAATGTTTTTAACCTAGATTTTATTTCATAAATGCTGTTCAGCAACGAGTGCTGTGTAAAGGATGATTTTCATTTAGAAACAAACTTATTTTGTCTATAGTATCAGCTGTTGAGCTGAACTTTCGCTAGAGGTGAAATCCGTTTGGGGTAGAGAGTTTTCGGGTTGGCAGAGGTCAAAGGTGAGGGCACACAGCTACTCACTGTTAAATCGATCAAAACAGTCTCTCTACCGATCTCAACCAACACGTGTGGGTGTGGCTTGGAATGGGGGGATGTGCTGATGCGAGAGAGTTACAAGATAAGAGTAAAAGGTTTTCTGTTACATCCCATTACCACATCCCCCACCCCTAGGGGAGTGGGGAGGGAGCAGCCCATTTAGGTGATAAGGTGGAAAACACAAGTTGGAGAATAATCTTCTATAATGGATTTTATTTTATCATGATAATGCTCTCTTAAACTTTTAGCAATTCAACGCCCTTAAAACACGTTCTTTTACTGTAGAAATATATTTATCAACACCAGCACTTACTGTAATTTCCTGTATTAAGTTTCGTTTTTTTAAGACGATAAAATTACCAGGTGCATTGAGAGAGGGGGGAGGGTGCAAGATGGTGCTGCTGGTGTTGGTCACGATTAAGTTACATGGCACTCAGTTGAGATGTCTACGGCACCAGGCACTCAAATCTTACGGTGACGCCTAACGTTTTGGGACAGAGCGTGGGAATAAATCCCCACCCTCAAGAACTCTGGCCTTTAGAAGTGTGGGATAATGGATGGGAAACAGTACATTCATTGGTACGGGATGGATATGTGCACGTGCTGTTATAACTAGGATATTATGGGACATGTGTATGTGTTGTTATAACTAGGATATGGGGCATGTGTATGTGTTGTTATAACTAGGATATGGGGCATGTGTATGTGTTGTTATAACTAGGATATTATGGGACATGTGTATGTGTTGTTATAACTAGGATATTATGGGACATGTGTATGTGTTGTTATAACTAGGATATGGGGCATGTGTACGTGTTGTTATAACTAGGATATGGGGCATGTGTACGTGTTGTTATAACTAGGATATGGGGCATGTGTACGTGTTGTTATAATTAGGATAGGGGGGCATGACGTCTAACGTTTTGGGACAGAGCGTGGGAATAAATCCCCACCCATAAGAACTCTGGCCTTTAGAAGTGTGGGATAATTGATGGGAAACAGTACATTCATTGGTAAGAATTGGATATGTGGATAATTAGGATATGGGGCGTGTGGATGTGTTGTTATAACTAGGATATGGGGCGTGTGGATGTGTTGTTATAACTAGGATATGGGGCGTGTGGATGTGTTGTTATAACTATGATATGGGGCGTGTGGATGTGTTGCTATAACTAGTAATATATCATATACTGCGATACAACTTTAAAATAAAATACAAAATACAGAAAACAAATAGCATAACGAAAAATAATTTTTTAAAAATTAAAACTTAAAAGTTTTGTTTGCATTTCAAAATTTGTTTGTGTATTTTGTATATTGGTCAGTGTCGTCACGGTGGGGGTGACACCAACCCTAGCGACGCCTCTGATGTGGGTATAACAAGGAAATGAGATATAGAAGTTAGGGCTGGGCGGGCGTTTGATGTTACCAAATAATGTTTATCAAATGGGTAAATACAGTACTCAACCTTAATTCAACAATGTTTTTATATTCCAAGTATTCTTTAAACACAGAAGAGAGACAAAAGAGAGAGAGAGAGAGAGAGAGAGAGAGAGAAGTAAACATCTTATTGTTCGTTTAACGTTGGATGCTAATAATTTTATCAAAAATAAAACTTATACATAAAGAAACATTTTAAAAAAAAATAAAAATATTTTTAAAAAAGTTTTTAAGATACCACGTTTTGTGAACTAAAAAGAAGAAAATAAATTTTTTCTTGGGCTCTGTTGGAACTTCCCTTCCCCTGGGCTGAGCCAGAACTGTTTTGTTGGATGCACATTGTGGACATTTTGTACATACACACTCTTACACACCAAAATATTTTCGAACTAAAAACGTGGGGGGCATTCGGCTGAAATTTGGTCTATTAATGCTATTACATTAAACTTTTCAGTTTCAAATTCCTCCACAGTCTATATATGATACTTCATTTAATGGTCTATTAATGCTATTACATTAAACTTTTCAGTTTCAAATTCCTCCACAGTCTATATATGATACTTCATTTAATTTCAGCCGAATGCGCCCCACGTTTTTAGTTCGAAAATATTTTGGTGTGTAAGAGTGTGTATGTACAAAATGTCCACAATGTGCATCCAACAAAACAGTTCTGGCTCAGCCCAGGGGAAGGGAAGTTCCAACAGAGCCCAAGAAAAAATTTATTTTCTTCTTTTTAGTTCACAAAACGTGGTATCTTAAAAACTTTTTTAAAAATATTTTTATTTTATACTTTTTAGTTCAAATGAAAAACGTGGTGTTTTAAAAAGCTTTTTTATATATATATTATTTATTTGTTCATGTTTGAAATTAACGGTCATACATTTTTCAAATTTCAAGAAATTTTGAGAAAATTACCAAACTTAACGAAACATTTTCCGGAAAACACAAGAAATCATTGACATTTGATTAGTTATTCCATATAAGGAAAAATAGAATTTAATTCTACTATAATTAAGTAGAATTGAGTACTATAATTAATGAAATATTAAATTGTCATGTGAATCAAGTATGCATGCAAAATTTCATCAAAATTGGATGATCAGAAGTGGTTCAAATGACATTTGATTAGTTATTCCATATAAGGAAAAATAGAATTTAATTCTACTATAATTAAGTAGAATTGAGTACTATAATTAATGAAATATTAAATTGTCATGTGAATCAAGTATGCATGCAAAATTTCATCAAAATTGGATGATCAGAAGTGGTTCAAATGACATTTGATTAGTTATTCCATATAAGGAAAAATAGAATTTAATTCTACTATAATTAAGTAGAATTGAGTACTATAATTAATGAAATATTAAATTGTCATGTGAATCAAGTATGCATGCAAAATTTCATCAAAATTGGATGATCAGAAGTGGTTCAAAAAAGGAATTCAATTTTTGCCCCGGAAAGACAAACATCCAGACAAGAAAGCAAACTAAGAAAAACGTGGTAATAACACGTTTGTTCCAGTTTAATAATTCTACCATTGCAGTCAAACTGTTGGACAATGGCGTGCAAAAGTGCAGTTAAACTGTTCGACATTGTGCTACAGTGTAGTTAAACTTGTTTACAAGGAACAAATCAATCAATCGTAAATTGACGCCCTTGATCTAGCGCGGTCCATTGAACAATTCTCAACAGTCATCTAACACGGTCCATTGAACAATTCTCAACAGTCATCTAACACGGTCCATTGAACAATTCTCAACAGTTATCTAACACGGTCCATTGAACAATTCTCAACAGTTATCTAACACGGTCCATTGAACAATTCTCAACAATTATCTAACACGGTCCATTGAACAATTCTCAACAATTATCTAACACGGTCCATTGAACAATTCTCAACGGCTTGAGTATTAAGAACTACTTCAATTTCCTAATCTGTAAAGAACATCTTCTGATCGTATCACGAGTAATGTAACATGCCATTATGCCCTTATGTGATGGTAATTTATGAATCGTGTGAATTCAAACATCGCTTTGTACGACTGTATAATTGAACAGACGTCAGACTGTACCTGCTCTACTGCTAATCTGATCTTTATTGTTACCGTACACAGCGAGAATGGGAGGAGTGGGGGGGTGAGGCCCGGACGTTAGAGACGTTATCTGATTGGCACTTCAATAAACGGGCACAATGAAATAATTCAGAATTCAGTTTGCTCATCTGTCAAACATTTGTCACTGATCTGTCACCTCATATGTCACTGATCTCTCAATCATCTGTCACTTATCTCTCAATCATCTGTCACTAATCTCTCAATCATATGTCACTAATCTCTCAATCATATGTCACTGATCTCTCAATCATGTTTCACTAATCTCTCAATCATATGTCACTAATATCTCCATCATATGTCACTAATCTCTCAATCATATGTCACTGATCTCTCAATCATGTCACTAATCTCTCAATCATCTGTCACTAATCTCTCAATCATATGTCACTGATCTCTCAATCATATGTCACTTATTTCTCAATCATGTTTCACTGATCTCTCAATCATGTTTCACTGATCTCTCAATCATGTTTCACTGATCTCTCAATCATGTTTCACTGATGATCTCTCAATCATGTTTCACTGATCTCTCAATCATGTTTCACTGATCTCTCAATCATGTTTCACTGATCTCTCAATCATATGTCACTAATCTCTCAATCATATGTCACTGATCTCTCAATCATATGTCACTTATTTCTCAATCATTTGTCAATGATCTCTCAATCATCTGTCACTAATCTCTCAATCATGTTTCACTGATCTCTCAATCATGTTTCATGATCTCTCAATCATCTGTCACTAATCTCTCAATCATGTTTCACTGATCTCTCAATCATGTTTCATGATCTCTCATTCATCTGTCAATCATCTGTCAATCATAAGTCAAGGGCGTACATGACTCTCCCCTTGTCAATAATAAATGAAAACATTTGGAACTATCAGACTTGTGTCTTGTGTTGACCTTGGTTTGCACCATTAGTTAAATCATTTAACCTTGAAACATTTGAGGATAGAAGAACCAAGAGTAAATTATTAATTTTACATAAAACAAT
This sequence comes from Radix auricularia, assembly GCA_002072015.1. NCBI lineage: Eukaryota > Metazoa > Mollusca > Gastropoda > Lymnaeidae > Radix > Radix auricularia. The sequence continues at coordinate 338,494 of MUZC01000214.1, forward strand.
TCATTCTAATTTAGAAATACAACACAAAGATAACTTAATACAACCCTCAGATAGACATAAGGATAGAAACAACTTTCTTATGCAAGAACAAACACATACAAGTTTTCTTTCTTCACGTCCGGTTGCCTGAAGAAACCAGGAAAGCCAACATTTTATCATCATTTAAAACTCTAATAAAAATACAGGAATAAACACAAACCATGGATATACGTAGGACGCAATAATCTTCTGTACAGAAGGAGCGTCTGTAATACATAAGATAAGATAAGAAAAGAAATGTGTCCACTGAATTATCCCTTTAAACTGACCGCGATAATCTTTTAATAAGATTAAAAGAAAGAAACTTTGTTTCAATAAAACATATAATCTTAAGCTTAATTAAAGGGGAAATAAAAGTATAGACCAATAGTCTATAGTCTATAGCCTTGAAAGGCAAAAACAAAACAAACAAAACAATAGTAAAGTGTTTGTGACCTTTGATTGTCTCTTTGAAAGTAATGAGACATGCGTAGTTAATGAAACATGCACAATTAATGACATGCACAGTAAATTGGACATGCACAGTTAAAGGGACATGAGGCATGCGCAGTTGATGACATTCACAGGCAATGACATGCACAGCTTATGAGACATGAACAGTTAATCAGATGTACACTTAACTACAGGCACAGTTGATGGGACATGCACATTTAATGGGACAAGCCCAGTATATGAGACATTCACAGTTAATGAGACATGCACAGTTAATGGGACAAGCCCAGTATGAGACATGCACAGTTAATGGGACACGCACAGTTAATGGGACATGCACAGTTAATGGGACATGCACAGTTAATGGGACATGCACAGTTAATGGGACAAGCACCGTTAATGGGACATGCACAGTTAATGGGACATGCACAGTTAATGGGACATGCACACTTAATGAGACATGCACAGTTAATGAGACATGCACAGTTAATGGGACAAACTCAGTTAATTGGACATGCACAGTTAATGAGACATGCACAATTAATGAGACATGCACAGTTAATGGGAGAAACACAGTTAATTGGACATGCACAGCTAATGGGACATATACAGTTAATGGGACATGAACAGTTTATGAGACATGCACATTTAATGGGACAAGCCCAGTATGAGACATGCACAGGTAATGGGACACGCACAGTTAATGGGACATGCACAGTTAATGGGACAAGCACGGTTAATGGGACATGCACAGTTAATGGGACATGCACAGTTAATGAGACATGCACCGTTAATGGGACAAACTCAGTTAATTGGACATGCACAGTTAATGAGACATGCACAATTAATGAGACATGCACAGTTAATGAGACATGCACAGTTAATGAGACATGCACAGTTAATGGGAGAAACACAGTTAATTGGACATGCACAGCTAATGGGACATGCACAGTTAATGGGACATGAACAGTTAATGAGACATGCACATTTAATGGGACAAGCCCAGTATGAGACATGCACAGGTAATGGGACACGCACAGTTAATGGGACATGCACAGTTAATGGGACAAGCACGGTTAATGGGACATGCACAGTTAATGGGACATGCACAGTTAATGAGACATGCACTGTTAATGGGACAAACTCAGTTAATTGGACATGCACAGTTAATGGGACATGCACAGTTAATGGGACAAAAACAGTAAATTGGACATGCACAGTTAATGAGACATGCACAATTAATGAGACATGCACAGTTAATGAGACATGCACAGTTAATGAGACATGCACAGTTAATGTTGCGCTGTGATGGTCATTAAGCTTTATGGAGTTCAAGTCAAAAATACCAAGACGGTTAGAATCTTTTTAAACTTTGATTTAAGCTATAACGATGTTATAAAAGTAAGTAGACATTAACTCCCAAACAACTCTGTCAAGATAATGGTAACATATAACTATCACATATAACTATCACAGATAACTATCACAGATAACTATCACAGATAACTATCACATATAACTATCACAGATAACTATCACAGATAACTATCACAGATAACTATCACAGATAACTATCACAGATAACTATCACAGATAACTATCACAGATCGTGCACAGCTTCATCGACATGCCATCAGTGACGTCATGTATACTAAATGCCTGGAGGCTGTAACATACCAACCGAAACGTGACTACCTCCCTGCCCCCCCTCCCCCCTGGCCACACCGAAACAGGTCTACCTCCCTGTCCCCNCCCCCCACTTCCCGTGCAACCCACAGACATTAGTTGGTTTGGAATTAAATTTATTTACCCAAAGGTTATTTCCGTTCATAGGAAATGTGGAAAGTATTTTAGTTTTCAAATATCAGTTTGGTAACGGAGAGAAGGAATTTAAAAAATAAAAAATTAGTTGAATGTTAGGATTAAGTCTTGATGATAATACAAAATGTGGCGCACCTTAATATTGTAAGATGATTTCAAGCGGGAGCGGTTTTATTTTGGCCACACCCAGGGCTTCTCAAACAAGTGTGAGTCTTCACCTGGTTAAAATTGAGGCCCCGAAATATTAACTACCCTTGCACTTAAACCAGGAGTTTTCAACCTTCTGTTACTTGACGCCCCGTCCAAACACGTCAAGAGCTGCACCCCCCCCCCTTTGAGATTTTGGTTGGGGTAAGAACCTGTGTGAGGGCTTGTGTTCAGTGGCGTCGCTAGGGGGTGCGGTGGGGGCGGTCCACCCCGGGTGACACCATCAGGGGGGTGACACCAAAATGTAAAATTCTCTATATTCCCATTACTTTACACTGGAGGAGATCTATGGGTTAAGTCGTGAGGGGTTGCCCCCATGAGCTACCACCCCGGGCGACACCAACCCTAGTGACGCCTCTTCTTGTGTTATTGAACAAACCAAAATGACCTGATGATGTTGTCACCCCACGCTTGTCGCGGCACATAGCCCAATGGGGTCTCCGCTAGTACATGTACTTGTTGCTTGTCATTATAACTTGTCATTGTTGTTTTTTGCTTGTCATTGATGCCTCTGATTGCTGTTTGTGATTGTGTCTAAGGCTACGGCTGGCAGTACTGCAATAATGACGTCCCTAATGGGGCGTCAGATGTAGATTAAGTTGTCGCGTGACTGAACAATGGCAGAAATGTCACTTCGAGATCTGTCGACCACCAGATGGGGCTGGGAATGTGTATGTTCGTGTATTGGTGTATGTGTGTGTGTGTGTGTGTGTGTGTGTGTGTGTGTATAATATTGATATGTGTGTGTGTGCGTGCGTGCTCGTGTGTGTATATATGTGTTTTTTTAATTCCTAACATTGATGCTTATTTTTTGCTGTTTAAGAAGTCTTGTTTCCCATTGTTTGTGTAAGAGATTCATATTTATGTTCATCAAAGATTTTTAAAATACATATTTGATTTGAAATCGCGTTACTCGATATAAAATACAAAGCTCAAAAACCGAAGTAGAAAATGTGTGGCTCAAATCTGAAGCTTTGAACTACGGGCAATTATGTGTACGTCAGTCAGGGAAAGGGATAAGTCATTATGTGTACACAAGTTAGGGGAGGGGGAGGGAGAGGTCATTATGTGTACACAAGTTAGGGGAGGGGGGGAAGTCATAATGTGTACACAAGTTAGGGGGAGGGAGAAGTCATTATGTGTACACAAGTAAGGGGAGGGAGAAGGCATTATGTGTACACAAATTAGTGGGAGGGAGAAGTCATTATGAGTACACAAGTTAGGAGGAGGGAGAAGTCATTATGTGTACACAAGTTAGGGGGAGGGAGAAGTCATTATGTGTACACAAGTAAGGGGAGGGAGAAGGCATTATGTATACACAAGTTAGGGGGAGGGAGAAGACATTATGTGTACACAAGTTAGGGGGAGAAGGCATTATGTGTACACAAGTTAGGGGGAGGGAGAAGGCATTATGTGTACACAAGTAAGGGGGAGGGAGAAGTTATTATGTGTACACAAATTTGTGGGAGGGAGAAGTCATTATGTGTACACAAGTTAGGGGGAGGGGAGGAAGAAGGCATTATGTGTACACAAGTAAGGGGGAGGGAGAAGTTATTATGTGTACACAAATTTGTGGGAGGGAGAAGTCATTATGTGTACACAAGTTAGGGG
>MUZC01000214.1:394792-405071 GCA_002072015.1 Radix auricularia
TCTAATGACAGATCTACAGCAAACATCTAATGACAGATCTACAGCAAACATCTAATGACAGATCTACAGCAAACATCTAATGACAGATCTACAGCAAACCTCTAATGACATATCTACAGCAAACCTCTAATGACATATCTACAGCCAACCTCTAATGACAGATCTACAACAAACCTCTAATGACAGGTCTACAACAAACATCTAATGACAGGTCTACAACAAACATCTAATGACAGGTCTACAACAAACATCTAATGACAGGTCTACAACAAACATCTAATGACAGATCTACAACAAACATCTAATGACAGATCTACAACAAACCTCTAATGACAGATCTACAACAAACATCTAATGACAGATCTACAGCAAACCTCTAATGACATATCTACAGCAAACCTCTAATGACAGATCTACAGCAAACCTCTAATGACAGATCTACAACAAACATCTAATGACAGATCTACAACAAACATCTAATGACAGATCTACAACAAACCTCTAATGACATATCTACAGCAAACCTCTAATGACAGATCTACAACAAACCTCTAATGACAGATCTACAACAAACATCTAATGACAGATCTACAACAAACATCTAATGACAGATCTACAACAAACATCTGATGACAGATCTACAAAACTCTGTCATTGAGTGTACCCTCATACATAAACTTGTCTTTAAGTGTTCACCCACACAAATTTGTCATTAAGTGTTCACCCAGACAAACTGGTCATTAAGTGTTCCTACACAAAATTGTCATCGAGTGTTCACCCACACAAACTTGTCATTAAGTGTTCACCCAGACAAACTTGTCATTAAGTGTTCACCCAGACAAACTTGTCATTGAGTTTTCCTACACAAACTTGTCATTGAGTTTTCACCCACGCAAACTTGTCATTGAGTGTTCACCCAGACAAACTTGGCATTAAATCATTAAACCTTGAAACACCAGAGGATAAAAGTACCAAGAGTAAATTAGTAATTATACATAAACCAATTAATTCTAATTTAGAAATACAACACAAAGATAACTTAATACAAGCCTCAGATAGACATAAGGATAAAAACACCTTTCTTATTCGGTATGCAAGAACAAACACATACAAGTTTTCTTTCTTCCCGTCCGGAATTCGGGCGTGGATGGGTTGTCTGAAGAAACCAGGAAAGCCAACACTTTATCATCATTTAAAACTCTAATAAGAATGCAGTATGCAGGACTAAAAAACCCCATAGATAAGCGTAAGGCGCAATAATGATCTGTATAAAAGGAGCGTCTGTAACACATAAGATAGAGTTACAAATATAAAGGAAGGCATGTAATTTGTTTTTAATATCTTTGATTTGCTCTGTTATCGTCTAGTCTATGTCCACACAAAGCACTTGTGACGTGCCTACTTGTTTTATTAGTGTACATTCAAATTTTGTCTCCCACGTGTGATGGTGTGCACACTTGGTTCACTGTCTATAATAAACCTCAAATCCTCATCTGTCAACAATGTACGCGGTGCTGTGGGGGTGTTTAGGATTTTGGAGGTCAGAGAGTAACAGATGGCTGACAAATGTCAACATCAATAACGTCATAGGTGGTCCAGCGTTTTAAAAAAGTTTAACTTCGATGCGTGTGTCCTTAACTATTTTGTCATGTTTTGGGGCTGGGAATAAAATTAGTAGATTATAGAAGGTTAGAAACTTATTAACAATCAAGATGCACCTTTACAAAAATTATCTCTCCGTATGTGGCAACATTCTAACATATTTTCTGATGAATGTAAATAAATCCCATAATTTAAAGCTGATTGAAAATGGATGGAAAACAAACCTAGTAACAATTTTTGGCAATCCTCCGAATCCCGGTCCCACATTATTTTACGTGAACTATCGATTACTATTTAGTTAATCACTACATAATTCAGCGTAATTTCATAATTAAAAACAAATTATGACAGGTAGACCAGCCGCTCCGATAAGTATTACTCCCAATCTTTTACCTGCAGCGCAACTAGCAAGAATTGAACTCAAAACTATCGAAGGACATTGTGTGCAAGCCAAACGTAAAATCCGGTATCAGAGTGGTGCAAGTCTAGCTCTGAAGCTCTGTTTGCAAGCTACTTGAAGTACTTGTCGATCTTTCAGTGTCGCTACAGTCACAAGCAGGCTGTTTTCGGCAGCTATTTGGAAATACTGTGTGCCATTAGTGACAATTACAATATTTAGTATTTAATTTTAATGAATTGTTATCGGACAATATGTATAACTTGTCTATTTTTTAAATCAATAAATAACATATAAATAACAGTCTTTCATGTACTATCTGGTTACTTCCCCTTATAAGCGTACAATAATTTGGGACCGGGATTCGGAGGATTGCCCAATTTTTACTAACAATAAAAAAAAAAATACAAATCAATTAACTGAAGATTGGCTGCATGGTAAGTTCTGTTTATCTGACACAGTCATGGTAACAGCAACAAAACTCCTATAGTTATATTGTTTTATATGTTAATTACCTATTTAAAGTTTATAAATTTCTTGGCTTCAAATATACGAATCTTTCAATCCCTTCATCTAAGCTCTAACTAATTGTACTTCACAAATGACGCAACCATTGACGGTGGAGCGAGATCAGATAATATAAGATGCCAATTAATGCATGGGAATACTGGTAATTACCAGTAGCTATACGACAACACTACGAAATAACAATAGCTACCAATTTGAGAGGATCGACCATTAAGGAAATGTTGAATAATTATGTAAAATATTTCAGGTCATTTGTGGTTCTCACAACGGTCCTGTCAAAAATCCTGTATCTATCCATGGTTGAGAAGTAAACATTTCTTTATAAACTTTGGTTTCTCTCTTTTCTCTGCCGAAATCTATTTGACTGATTTGAACCATGATAGAACTACGCGAGCAAAAGCTAATCATGTAGCATGCATGCAGATCAACATCTTAATACCATGAGGCACAATAACATTTCCTGTACTCCATGAACATTCATCCTCGTTGTGGGTCACGGATCGACAGATTTGTCTTTGAAAAAACAATTTGATAACCAGCAATATGCAGAGTCGTCACTAGGGTTGGTGTAACCCCTCATGATTTAACGCATAGAACTCCTCCGAGTTTTCCAGTGCCAAATAACGGAAATATATAGAATTTTACGGTCTGGTGTCAACCCCCTGATGGTGTCACCCGGGGCGGCCCGCCCCCACCGCACCCCCCTAGCGACGCCGCTGGCAATATTTCCATCATATCCAGCAATATGTCCAAAATATCCAGCAACATATCCAACATATCAAGCAACATGTCCAACATATCCAGCAACATATCCAGCAATATGTCCAACATATCCAGCAATATGTCCAACATATCCAGCAACATATCTAACAATATGTCCAACATATCCAGCAACATATCTAACAATATGTCCAACATATCTAACAATATGTCCAACATATCCAGCAATATGTCAAACATATCCAGTAACATATCTAACAATATGTCCAACATATCTAACAATATGTCCAACATATCTAACAATATGTCCAACATATCCAGCAACATATCTAACAATATGTCCAACATATCTAACAATATGTCCAACATATCTAACAATATGTCCAACATATCCAGCAATATGTCCAACATATCCAGCAATATGTCCAACATATCTAACAATGTGTCCAACATTTCTAACAATGTGTCCAACATATCTAACAATATGTCCAACATATCTAACAATATGTCCAACATATCTAACAATATGTCCAACATATCTAACAATATGTCCAACATATCCAGCAACATATCTAACAATATGTCCAACATATCTAACAATATGTCCAACATATCTAACAATATGTCCAACATATCTAACAATAAGTCCAACATATCTAACAATATGTCCAACATATCTAACAATATGTCCAACATATCCAGCAACATATCTAACAATATGTCCAACATATCTAACAATATGTCCAACATATCTAACAATATGTCCAACATATCCAGCAACATATTTAACAATATGTCCAACATATCTAACAATATGTCCAACATATCTAACAATATGTCCAACATATCTAACAATGTGTCCAACATGTCTAACAATATGTCCAACATATCTAACAATATATCCAACATATCCAGCAACATATCTAACAATATGTCCAACATATCCAGCAACATATCTAACAATATGTCCAACATATCCAGCAACATATCTAACAATATGTCCAACATATCCAGCAATATGTCAAACATATCCAGTAACATATCTAACAATATGTCCAACATATCTAACAATATGTCCAACATATCTAACAATATGTCCAACATATCTAACAATATGTCCAAAATATCTAACAATATGTCCAACATATCTAACAATATGTCCAACATATCTAACAATATGTCCAACATATCTAACAATATGTCCAACATATCTAAAAATATGTCCAACATATCTAACAATATGTCCAACATATCTAACAATATGTCCAACATATCTAACAATATGTCCAACATATCCAGCAACATATCTAACAATATGTCCAACATATCTAACAATATGTCCGACATATCTAACAATATGTCCAACATATCCAGCAATATGTCCAACATATCCAGCAATATGTCCAACATATCCAGCAATATGTCCAACATATCTAACAATATGTCCAACATATCCAGCAACATATCTAACAATATGTCCAACATATCTAACAATATGTCCAACATATCCAACAATATGTCCAACATATCCATCAATATATCCAACATATCCAGCAATATGTCCAACATATCCAGCAATTTGTCCAACATATCCAGCAATATGTCCAACATATCCAACAATATGTCCAACATATCCAGCAACATGTCCAACATATTCATTACCTTTTTTACTTTTTATACGTCAATAGGAATACTTTCGGCTTCTATTGTTTCCACCCAGCTGCCAATATTTTCTGTTGTCAACATACAGACACACGTACACACAGACAAACGTACACACAGACACACATACAATTAGACACAGACACACGTACACACAGACACGCATACAATTAGACACAGACACACGTACACACAGACACACGTACACACAGACACACGTACACACAGACACACGTAAACATATGTTCCTAAAAGTTAAAAGAAGCCTCAAGCTGTCAACGTGTACCATCTGCCGTGTCAGTAGTTCTCACATCTTTAATAGTTTACCACACTCGCTCTGATTCCTTTCATTTAATCCGTACAAAAAATACTAAATTATATAGTAGACCACGAACGTTGCGCAAAGATTTCATTACAGATGGGTACATTGTGTACAGGTGAGTACAGGTAGGCACAGGTGGTTACAGTTAGTACAGTGGGTACAGAGAGTACAGTGGGTACAGGTGGGTACATTGTATACAGTGGGTACATGTGGGTACAGTGAGTACAGGTCGGTACAGATGGGTACATTGTGTACAGTGAGTAAATGTGGGTACTGTGGGTACAGGTGTGTACAGTGAGTACAGTGGGTACAGTGAGTACAGTGGGTAAAAATGAGTACAGTGTGTACAGTGAGTACAGTGGGTAAAATGAGTACAGGGGGTACAGTGAGTACAGTGGGTAAAATGAGTACAGTGGGTACAGTGAGTACAGTGGGTAAAGGTGAGTACAGTGGGTACAAGTTGGTATAGTGGGTACTGGGGCTGCAATGGGTACAGGTGGGTACAGTGAGTACATTGGGTACTGTGAGTACATTGGGTACAGTGAGTACATTGGGTACAGTGAGTACATTGGGTACTGTGAGTACATTGTGTACAGTGAGTAATTTGGGTACCGTGAGTACAGGTGAATACAGCGGGTACAGTGGGTACAGGTTGGTATAGTGGGCACAGGTTAGTACAGATAGGTACAGTGGGTACAGTTGAGTACAGTGGGTACAGTGAGTACAGTGGGTACAGTGAGTACAGTGGGTACAGGTGAGTACAGTGGACACAGGTGTGTACAGTGGGTACAGGTGAGTACATGTGGGTACAGGTGTGTACAGAGGGTACAGTGAGTACAGGTGTGTACAGTGGGCACAGGTGAGTACAGTGGATACAGTGAGTACACTGGGTACAGGTGAGTACATGTGGGTACAGGTGAGTACATGTGGGTACAGGTGTGTACAGTGGGTACAGGTGAGTACATGTGGGTACAGGTGTGTACAGTGGGTACAGGTGAGTACATGTGGGTACAGGTGAGTACAGTGTATTTTTAAAGTTTGGTCTGTTGGTATCTGATTCAACCACCGACATATTGGGAATTCGATTGGACTTGACGTGACAAAGATAAAATCATGACAACAAATAGATATTATACTGACTATCCGACCTGAAAGTTAGGATTAGGTTTAGAGTCATGGTTGGTTCTCGTAACCTAGACAGCAGCATACGTGAACACCAACAGTAACTAATGTACAGTAACTAGCGTCCACAACAATTCGTTGGATGACTAGTAACAAAGAACGGTTCCTACACAACCAAACACCACTGCTAGTAAATGACAATGGGGTTGTGATGTATGGCTACTGCTAATTCTGTCAGTCACATTAAAGTCTCATTTGTGAGAACCGATAGAAATAAAACAGAAAGTTCTTAGTTTAATTTTTTAATATTCACACACAAAAAAAGGCGGTCGTATTAAGCTAAACAATGTCATGGGTGTATATCTATAAGAAGTCACAGATTTAGAACCGTTTTTTCTTATTCTGGTGACCGACTATCTGTCTGAGTGTCAGTGAGCCTCTGATATTGTTTCACAAAGTGTTCTGCGTGTGGGGGGGGGGGCGCGGGAGTGTCAAGGGAGCCAACAAAGTGCTCATGTTTGGAGTTGCTGGACTTTGCCTGTACACTTGACTTAGGGGATGAGCTGCACGGAGCTGAGACAAGATGGCGTCAACCACAGTCCACAGGGGCAAAGGGGTGTCAATGGACTGGGCGATACCATGGACAGTAGGTGGGGCTAGCAGACCAGAGATATGACTTCACAGTGGGTCAGTAGGCGGGGCTACTAGACCAGAGATATGACTTCACAGTGGGTCAGTAGTCGGGGCTAATAAACCAGACATATTAACTCATGGTGGGTCAGTAGGCGGGGCTAACAGACCAGAGATATTACGTCACAGTGGGTCAGTAGGCGGGGCTAATAGACCAGACATATTAACTCATGGTGGGTCAGTAGGCGGGGCTAACAGACCAGAGATATGACTTCACAGTGGGTCAGTAGGCGGGGCTAACAGACCCTATTACGTCATGGTGAGTCAGTAGGCGGGGCTAACAGATTAGAGATATGACGTCACAGTGGGTCAGTAGGGGGGCTAATAGACCAGAGATGTTACGTAATTGTGGGTCACTTGGTGGGGCTAACAGAATAGACGTAGGAAGTCACCACCGTGGGTCAGTAGGTGGGACAAACAGACCAGAGATATGACGTCACCACCGTGGGTCAGATAGGGGCGAATGTTAAAGGAAATATTAAGGGTTACTGTAATATAATGAGTACGACTCCAGATATGTAACAATATTTTTATTACACTTTTAAAATTGTATTGAAGATATGCAATTTAAATAAATAGAAGTTGTTGTTTTTTACAACACATGAGAGTAGAGATATTTCAACGCGTTGTGTTAACAAATATATGGTTTAGGTGTCAGTCAAGAGTTAGGTACAGCTACTGCAACGTGAAATCTTACAAGTCGTAGAATGTAGCACAAATACTTGAAACTGTCGCCATCAAGAGCCGAATAAAACCATGTAATAACCTGTAGTGTAATGGTATAATGGCTCAAGTAAGTATCATGTTTGTACTGAAGAATGATGTAGTGTAATGGTATAATGGCTCAAGTAAGTATCAGGTTTGTACTGAAGAATGATGTAGTGTAATGGTATAATGGCTCAAGTAAGTATCATGTTTGTACTGAAGAATGATGTAGTGTAATGGTATAATGGCTCAAGTAAGTATCATGTTTGTACTGAAGAAAGATGTAGTGTAATGGTAAAATGGCTCAAGTAAGTATCATGTTTGTACTGAAGAATGATGTAGTGTAATGGTATAATGGCTCAAGTAAGTATCATGTTTGTACTGAAGAATGATGTAGTGTAATAAGGACAGTTGGATGTACTTACTTTTGAATTTCAATAGATCAAAATGAATATTCTATAATACTATAATAACTACCTTGTAATATTGTTACATGAATGGATGTTAGACTGAGGACACAATGAAATAATCTAAAAACACAAGGACATAATCTAAAAAAACAAGGATATAATCTAAAAACACAAGGATATAATCTTTAAAAAAAACAATGACATATTCTAAAAACACAAGAACATAATCTAAAAACACAAGGATATAATCTAAAAACACAAGAACATATTCTAACAACTGTGCAAGTCCTGCCTGGGTTTGACAACTAAGATTAACCTTTAACCCCTCGTGTGACGTGTTCAATCAACGATTCAGTCCGCCTATTGTCAACGTCGACATGCTGCCCATTGTCTGCTGGCGTAGAGTGTCAGGTGTTGAATTCATGTGTCGACAGGTGCATGGATGTATGGGAGCAATAAGTGGACACACGTGCTTCATTAGCTGCTCATGTTCATGTGTTTGTGACTACGTTTGATATTTTATAGGTGTTTGAAGGCAGCACTGTGTCGTTCGTTCCCCTCACCTCTACCTGTACAGGTACAGGTGCTGAGGTACAAAGGAAGTTTTCGACAGACCTGGTCCTGGGGACGTCTTGTTGTGTCTGCCAGGCTCAACTAAAAACCTGCCTTAGTACAGAGGTGTAACTGGGTTATTTTGAGGACGGAGAAATATGCATCCCACACCCCATGTCAATACTCCTCTGTGGGAATAACCTCATCTGCTTTCATACCAACCACCTGATTTCATACCAACCACCTGATTTCATACCAACCACCTGATTTCAAACCCACTACCTGATTTCATAACAACCACCTGATTTCATACCAAACACCTGATTTCATACCAACCACCTGATTACATACCAACCACCTGATTTCAAAACCACTACCTGACTTCATACCAACCACCTGATTTCATACCAACTACCAACCCCCTGATTTCATACCAACCACCTGATTACATACCAACCACCTGATTTCAAACCCACTACCTGACTTCATACCAACCACCTGATTTCATACCAACTACCAACCCCCTGATTTCATACCAACCACCTGATTTCATATCCACCTCATGATTTCATACCGACCACCTGATTTCATACCAACCACCTGATTTCATATCCACCTCATGATTTCATACCGACCACCTGATTTCATACCAACCACCTGATTTCAGTCCCACGTCCTTTAAATCTTACTAAAACGTTGTTTGGTAGACATGCCCTCTTGACCACCAATAGGACACCAAATGGTTTATTGCCAGCCACATTAAGGGAATCTATAAGACTTAGCTCAGAGGCGTTACTACGGGGGGGGGGGTGGGGTGCAGACCGCACCGGGTGAAACTATCATTAGGGGTGACAGCAACATTGTACATTCTAAATGCTTCGTTCTTTGGCACTGAACAAAATAGGGGTGAGACTGCAATCAGCCCTATAGATTAGTAAATGGAAAACAGGTAAACAGGGTGTGAAAGGGTATGAAGTTAACCTGAAAGGACTTAACATAACAGTGGAACGTTTCGGCAAAGAGCCTTCCTCAACGAATAAACAATACACAAATAAAACGAATATAAAGAAATGAAAAATACAAAATAAAAACTTAGCTGCGATGAAATCCCTTTCATTTGCTCCAAATAAACATCAAGTCAATAAACGTCAAGTCAAAAACATCAAGTCAATAAACATCAGGTCAATAAACATCAAGTCAATAAACATCAAGTCAATAAACATCAAGTCAATAAACATCAAGTCAATAAACATCAGATCAATAAAACATAAAATCAATAAACATCAAGTCAATAAACATCAAGTCAATAAACATCAAGTCAATAAACATCAAGTCAATAAACATCAAGTCAATAAACATCAAGTCAATAACCATCAAGTCAATAAACATCAAGTCAATACATCAAGTCAATAAACATCAAGTCAATAACCATCAAGTCAATAAACATCAAGTCAATAAACACAGTTCTTTGCCATTTATTTCTTTAGACTACTGAACACATCAAGGCACGTTGGGGTGGAGGTGGATGGGTATAACATTATACATCGGCGGAAGAAGGGTGGGGGGGGG
>MUZC01000214.1:405298-423360 GCA_002072015.1 Radix auricularia
GGGGGGGGGATGAGAGAGCGAGTTATGGATGACAGCATGTTAGGTGAGTGATAATGAGAAATTATAAGTAAATGAATGAGAGAGACAGAGAGAGTTGGTGGGTGATCGAGGGGGGAGAGAGACAGAGAATGAATAAGAGAAGGACAGAGCTAACCGACAAACACAATGAGTTCACCAGGTCATCGTTATCTGATACTAAACTCAGTTAAAACACACGCATAATAACATGAGGCCGAATTATAATGGAAGGAGCGTTGGGTTGTACACACAACACTTGGGTTGTACCCCTTGTGCACACTTACTTGGGTTGGACCCCTTGTGTACAGCACTTGGTTTGAGTTGTACTTGTACTCCCTTGTGTACAACACTTGGGTTGTACCCCCTTGTGTACAACACTTGGGTTGTACCCCTTGTGTACAGCACTTGGTATGTACTCCCTTGTGTACAGCACTTGGTATGTACTCCCTTGTGTACAACACTTGGTATGTACTCCCTTGTGTACAGCACTTGGGTTGTGCCCCCGCGTGTACAAGATTTGGGTTGTGCACCTAGTGACTAGTGTACAACACTTGGTTTGAGTTGTACGTGTACTCCTTTGTGTACAACACGTGGGTTGTACCCCCTTGTGTACCATACACTACCAGCTCCCATTAACCACACTTACCTTGTACTGTAACAGCCAGTCAGCATTATTCCTCCAGGTTCCTGCTATCCAAAATGTCTCGTATGAAAGTGAAAATCTGAAACAATGCACGAGATGTGGTAAACAAACCCAGTACTTCGTCAGCCAGCCTGCGTGGCCTGGTCAGGTTAATAACTGGAGCGCCAGGCCCATCACACCAGCTGATCGCGGTATGGGAGCCAGCGGCGGTGTGAACACATGGGGAGGGGGAGCGGAGGAGGGTTCAAGGGGAGATCGGCGAAACGTAATTAAAGTAACAACTCAGGGTGGGTGGTGGGAGGGTGGTGGNGTGGTGGGTTTGGTTCAACAAATAAAAGGAGCGTAGTTAATAGTGAGTTTGTGTATGGCTTATAGCGCTTCTTCACGACACTAAATGCTTTTTCATTGCTTCTATTTAATAAATAAGTTCTCTTACAGAATTGTATTGCGCTTATCCACGCCTTGCATTTTATTCGAGTTTTTATAGTTGACAGTGTGATGGTTTTCCTGGTTTGTTATGGCAACCCATACCATGTCTAAATACAAGACGTTCTGGCAACCCATACAATGTCTAAATACAAGACGTTCTGGCTAGCCATACCATGTCTGAATACAAGACATTCTGGCAACCCATACCATATCTGAATACAAGACATTCTGGCAACCCATACCATGTCTGAATACAAGACATTCTGGCAACCCATACCATATCTGAATACATGACATTCTGGCAACCCATACCATGTCTAAATACAAGACATTCTGGCAACCCATACCATGTCTAAATACAAGACATTCTGGCAACCCATACCATATCTGAATACAAGACGTTCTGGCAACCCATACCATGTCTAAATACAAGACATTCTGGCAACCCATACCATGTCTGAATACAAGACGTTCTGGCAACCCATACCATGTCTGAATACAAGACATTCTGGCAACCCATACCATGTCTAAATACAAGACATTCTGGCTAGCCATACCATGTCTGAATACATAACATTCTGGCTAGCCAT
Organism: Radix auricularia; assembly: GCA_002072015.1. Taxonomy (NCBI): domain Eukaryota; kingdom Metazoa; phylum Mollusca; class Gastropoda; family Lymnaeidae; genus Radix; species Radix auricularia. The sequence goes on from MUZC01000214.1 coordinate 406,979, forward strand.
ACCATGTCTGAATACAAGACGTTCTGGCAACCCATACCATGTCTAAATACAAGACATTCTGGCTAGCCATACCATGTCTAAATACATAACATTCTGGCAACCCATACCATGTCTGAATACAAGACGTTCTGGCAACCCATACCATGTCTAAATACAAGACATTCTGGCTAGCCATACCATGTCTGAATACATAACATTCTGGCAACCCATACCATGTCTGAATACAAGACGTTCTGGCTAGCCATACCATGTCTGAATACATAACATTCTGGCAACCCATACCATGTCTGAATACAAGACATTCTGGCTAGCCATACCATGTCTGAATACATAACATTCTGGCAACCCATACCATGTCTGGATACAAGACGTTCTGGCAACCCATACCAAGTCTAAATACAAGACGTTCTGACAACCCATACCATGTCTAAATACAAGACGTTCTGGCAACCCATACCATGTCTAAATACAAGACGTTCTGGCAACCCATACCATACCATGTCTAAATACAAGACGTTCTGGCAACCCATGCCATGTCTAAATACAAGACACCATGGCAACCCATACCATGTCTAAATACAAGACGTTCTGGCAACCCATACCATGTCTAAATACAAGACGTTCTGACAACCCATACCAGACCATGTCTAAATACAAGACACCATGGCAACCCATTCCATGTCTAAATACAAGACGTTCTGGCAACCCATACCATGTCTAAATACAAGACGTTCTGGCAACCCATACCATGTCTAAATACAAGACGTTCTGGCAACCCATACCATGTCTAAATAAAAGCACCATGCCAACCCATACCATGTCTAAATACAAGACATTCTGGCAACCCATACCATGTCTAAATACAAGACATTCTGGCAACCCATACCATGTCTAAATACAAGACGTTCTGGCAACCCATACCATGTCTAAATACAAGACGTTCTGACAACCCATACCATGTCTAAATACAAGACATTCTGACAACCCATACCATGGTCCATACTAAATGCCAATCGGGAAAATGGAAGATTAGGAGGACAGAAGAAATTTTTCTGTGCCTTTCTCCATCTGAGTCATGTATTTACGAGTCATTAATTATATTAAAAATACAAAAATATTTATTTTGAAATCCTTCATATTAACTCATGGTGTCTGCCTGAGTTCCGAAAAAACTTTGGAACGATTTTTAACCTACTTTTCCGTATGCTATCGAGCTGAAATTTTGCAGTCAGACTCGCGTCGATGACAAAAATGATGTATCAAAATTTCAGATCGATCGAATGTACTGTACTTAAATTAATGACTTATTAGGTTTTCTTTATCTATCTCTGTGTAACATGTTAATTTTTGTGCTCGAGTCTCTTGTATTTTTGGACTGTTTTGAGCTGCATATTATAATGTCTCGTATATAAATTATTTATAGTCAAAAACTTGCTTTTTTACGTTCTTTTTAAAATGATATAATTCAAGTATTTAGACATGATAGTGTTATGTCTTACAAAGTTATAAAAACATATTGCAATTTATGGAGGATTTTAAAATCTAGAAAATAATATTTTACGACTATTTTTGGAAAGTAAGAAAGACAACTCAGAAAATAAGAACGTCGAAATTTTCATTTATTTATCTCTGTGGTCAGTGGCGTGTCTTCTGTGGTCAGTGGCGTGGCGTCTGTGGTCAGTGGTGTGTCGTCTGTGGTCAGTGGCGTGGCGTCTGTGGTCAGTGACGTGTCTTCTGTGGTCAGTGGCGTGTCCTCTGTGGTCATTGGTGTGTCGTCTCTGGTCAGTGGTGTGTCGTCTCTGGTCAGTGTCGTGGCGTCTGTGGTCAGTGGCGTGTCGTCTGTGGTCAGTGGCGTGTCGTCTGTGGTCAGTGGCGTGGCGTCTGTTGTCAGTGGTGTGTCTTCTGTGGTCAGTGGCGTATCGTCTGTGGTCAGAGGCGTGTCAGTTGGTGTCAGGGCCGCGTCATGAGGGGCTAGGGTCGTGACATCTGGGATCACCTTACTTACAACATCTGATATTTTATTTAATTTAGTTCATTATTTCAAACTTTGCTACATTTGTCGTCACATAATTTGAAAATCCCTTTTTCTTTAACCTGAAACTCCCTTAGATTCATAGCGCCTCATATACCATGAGATTCATAGTGCCTAATATACCATTAGATTCATATTGCCTAATCCACAATGACATTCATAGTGCCTTATATACCATGAGATTCATATTCCTTAATCTACAATGAGATTCATATTGACTAATATACCACGAGATTCATAGTGCCTAATATACCATGAGATTCATAGTGCCTAATATACCACGAGATTCGTATTACCTAATATACCACGAGATTCGTATTACCTAATATACCACGAGATTCGTATTACCTAATATACCACGAGATTCGTATTACTTAATATACCACGAGATTCGTATTACCTAATATACCACGAGATTCGTATTACCTAATATACAACGAGATTCGTATTACCTAATATACCACGAGATTCGTATTACCTAATATACCATGAGATTCATAGTGCCAAGTATACCACGAGATTCGTATTACCTAATATACCACGAGATTCATAGTGCCCAATATACCATGAGATTCATATTGCCTAATCCACCATGACATTCATAGTGCCTAATATACCATGAGATTCATAGTGCCAAGTATACCACGAGATTCGTATTACCTAATATACCACGAGATTCGTATTACCTAATCCACCATGACATTCATAGTGCCTAATATACCACGAGATTCATATTGCCTAATCTACTATGACATTCATAGTGCCTAATATACCACGAGATTCATATTGCCTAATCTACTATGCCATTCATAGTGCCTAATATACCACGAGATTCATATTGCCTAATCTACTATGACATTCATAGTGCCTAATATACCACGAGATTCATATTGCCTAATATACCATGAGATTCATAGTGCCAAGTATACCACGAGATTCGTATTACCTAATATACCACGAGATTCGTATTACCTAATATACCACGAGATTCATATTGCCTAATCTACCATGACATTCATAGTGCCTAATATACCACGAGATTCATATTGCCTAATCTACTATGAGATTCAAATTGACTGTTCTACCATAATATTTATAGTGCCTAATATACCATGAGATTCAAATTGCCTAATATACCACGTATTCAGAGTGCCTAAACTTCTTTGATGTCCTTTCTGAATCTCTCACTAATCTCGAGGCCCCTCATGCATGATTTGAGAGTCCCTAACTTTCCCATCATAAAAAGTAAATGATGTATGACTGGACCTGATCAGCTTCCGAGGTCATCCATCAAACTGAATTAATCTCTTACACCCTCTAATCCTTTCTATGACACACTTGCCTTGGTCCTGAGCTCAGGGTTGTCTTTGGGGTGTTGTTGGGTCGGGGTGGGTTGAGGTTGAGGGGGAGGGGGAGGATGTGGCTCTGTTCTTACCGTACTGATAAATTAAGAAATTTGTAAACCAACACTTAAATAAATGCTGCATTGCTGACTGAAGGGTTAAATTGAGATCTAAGCAAAGGGCGGTAACTCATACTCTAGTTTGTTTCTCAACTTAAAGCAACAAATAAAGAAGGCAAAAAATAAAGTAGGAAACAAATAAAGAAGACAACAAATAAAGAAGACAACAAATAAAGAAGGCAACAAATAAAGAAGACAACAAATCCTGAAAATAAAAGTAGCGCCCCACTGATATCAGATCTGTGATATGAAAACACCGGATGTGGTGAGGTAAAGGTGAAACACAATCTCAGGTGTAAAGAGGTAAAAGTGAAACACAATGTCAGGTGTAATGAGATAAAGGTGAGACACAATCTCAGTTGTAGTGAAGTAAATGTGAGACACAATCTTATATGTAGTGAGATAAAGGTGAGACACAATCTCATATGTAGTGAGATAAAGGTGAGACACAATCTCAGATGTAGTGAGATAAAGGTGAGACACAATCTCATATGTAGTGAGGTAAAGGTGAGACACAATCTCATATGTAGTGAGATAAAGGTGAGACACAATCTCAGTTGTAGTGAGGTTGAGGTGATACACAATCTCAGGTGTAATGAGTTAAAGGTGAGACACAATCTCAGTTGGATTGAGGTAAAGGTGAGACACAATCTCAATTGTATTTAGGCCCCCTACTTACAGACAATCAATCCTCTTATAGGCATCCCACTTACAGACGTCCCACTTACAGACGTCCCACTTTCAGACGTCCCACTTACAGACGTCCCACTTACAGTCATCCCACTTACAGTCATCCCACTTACAGACGCCCCACTTACAGACGCCCCACTTGCAGTCGACCCACTTACAGACGCCCCAGTTACAGAACCCACACTTACGGACGCCCTACTTATGTTTGCATAATGCCTCCGCCTGGCGGCCCCCGCCCATTCAACTGTTTTCAGCACGTGCACCGCCATTAACTCGTCTGTTAACACGTCATTCGAGATCACGGGCGTTTACCTCCCTTGATCCCCTCTATGCCTAGATGGGTTCTCAGACTAAATAAATGGCTGACTCACTCACTCTCAATGGCCTTATGGGAAAATCTATTCGCTGCAATGACTACTTGATACAAGTGATGAGTCTCTTAACTACATACAGGCAAGAGATGATACCTTACATACAAGTGATGAGTCTCTTAACTACATACAGGCAAGAGATGATACCTTACATACAAGTGATGAGTCTCTCAACTACATACAGGCAAGAGATGATACCTTGCATACAAGTGATGAGTCTCTTAACTAGATACAGGCAAGAGATGATACCTTACATACAAGTGATGAGTCTCTCAACTACATACAGGCATGAGCTGATACCTTACATACAATGAGTCTCTCATTACTACGAGAGGTATGTTTTCACAACATTCAAGCCCTGACTCACAAGCGATCAGTGTAGAAGATAACTGGGGCGATTCCCACGCTAAATGAGACGGGCCATTTCTCATTACATACAGGAATTTAGATCACTTCCTTTCGTTCTCCTACCTATGTGTTAGTCATCCTTTGTGTCATGTTCTATCTTTGTCATGTTCTTTTTAAGTCATGTTCTGTGTTAGTCATGCTGTTCTAGGTTAGTCATAATTTTATTAATGTTATCAATTATTTATTCATGCTTTATTTTAGTGACATGAATTTATTTATCTATTAACTATTTACTTTCTTATGTTTTTTTTCAACGTTATGAAATGTTTAAATTGACATCTTGAAGGTTTCGTTGATTTACTTATCAGTATCACCAACCGAGGCTCACTGCACATATTATTATCATGTTTGGAATATTTTTATACATATTCGTCTCTGATGAAACTCTATGTCTATGGTGAACCTGGAGTTGTCTGTGGGGGGGGGGGGCCTTGAGATGTGTGCTTTTTACCAAATAGGTTTGTTTGGATCACAACTTTATATTAACATAAGTCTCATGAATACATTGTTTTAATAAGGGGAATAACTCTTCATAATAAGCTTGAAGGTTTTAAACTTTAGTTGTCTCCCTTTAAGAATCATCGGTTTAACATCTCCCCACAGCAAATCTCGGTGTTTTTTTTAAACTCTACAGATTTATACCAATTAAATTCTAATAAACAATCATAGGATAGGAACTAAAGATCTCTTAATTCAGTTTAATTTGTTTTTCCCCATGACTTGACCAGTGGGGGGGGGGGCATCAGGTCTTGAACTATAGTGGAGTGGTCACCAGGTCTTGAGCTATAGTGGAGTGGTCATAAAGTCTTGACCTATAGTGGTATGGTCATCAGGTCTTGACCAATAGTGGAGTGGTCATCAGGTCTTGAACTATCGTGGAGTGGTCATAAGGTCTTGACCTACAGTGGTATGGTCATCAGGTCTTGCTTGACCTGCAGTAGATTGGTCGTCATATGGACTTGACCTAAGGTGACCCTCATGGCTGACTTCAAGGGTTGAACAAAAGTGGCGGGGTATGTACAATATCGTACGCTGTGAATCTGTTCTGTACCAACTAGGCGTTGTATAACAAAAACCGTGAAGCTGGATAAGATTTAATGATCTGAACGTACCCGGTGATTTATCTAAAGGCATTTCTTTCATGTGTGCTCGAGTGTAAGACTTAAAAGTGTAAATCGTTAAAATACTTTTATATAATAGATAAATTATAATTATTTAAGATTGGTTTATTGGTTTAGCATTTATATTTGAAGACGTGAATTCGTGTACATTAATTATGATCTTTCCAAAATTCGTTATTAGTTACGAACAACTCCTTTTAATTACTTGAGTGTTCTCAGTAATAAACTTCTTCCAGTTACTTCCCCTTGAGACATTAATTAAATATCCTAGTATTCCTAGTTCGATCTTTTTTGCTGGACATATCAATGTATTTTTTAAAATATTAAAATCTGACGAAAAATCAGAAATGGCCATTTCTTTATCTCCACAACACGTAAAGATTAACTTAAGATTGATAATATTGGTAATATTGCTCTATCCTACACGTAATGATTAATTTATGATTGATATTAGCAATATTGCTCTATCCTACACGCAGTGGCGTCGCTAGGGGGTGCGGTGGTGTAAGGCCACCCCGGGTGACACCATCAGGGGGGGGGGGTGACGCGTGACTGTAAAATTCTATATATTCCATTTATTTGGCACTGGAAAACTCAGAGGAGTTATATGGGTTAAATCGTGAGGGGGTGAAAAGAGCTACCGCCCCGGTGACACCAACCCTAGTGACGCCTCTGCCTACACCCTACACGTGACGTAACGATTAATTTAAGATTGATATTGGCAATTTGCTCTATCCTTACAGGTAACGATTAACTAAAGATTGATGTAGGCAATATAGCACTATCCTAACGATTAATTTAAGATCGATATAAATATAGGCAATAATGCTCTATCCTAACGATTAATTTAAGATTGAGATAGGCAATAATGCTCTATCCTAACGATTAATTTAAGATTAATATAGCACTATCCTACAACTCAAAGATTATCTAGTCGAGAATTAGTCCCAAGTCCCGAGACCATACGTTTCAAGTGGGAGGGGCGGGTGAGGGTCGACTACGCCGCGAGGCCCTGGAGTCCACACGCCGTCAGACATCCAAGTAGGACGCCAACCAACACACAGCCGCGCACACACACACAGCCGCGCGGTGTCGCCTGCAGACCGATCTGGGACGTTGCCTGTCCTCGTTTTGGAAAAAAAAAGTAAGGACAGAGAACTCAAGAGGGTAGATACCTAACGTAAACATTGGCTGGTTGTTGCGTCCTGGGACGGCCGTGGTCTGTGACAACACAACCCTCGGACGTCTGACAGTAGGATTTGTCTTTTCTTATCACAGTGTTGGGTAAGTGAGGTCAATTATAATTATGGAATTACTCGGTGTTCGCCAAGACATCGTTCAGTAAATTCAATTCTCAGATTCGGGTGTCTTAAAAGTCTTATCTCAGTAACTCAGTAGTTAAATAAATAATATCTTCTGCTGATAACTGAATATTTGCTAATTTTGTTTAAAATAGATCTGTTTACAATCAGGCCTACTATTTACATAACATTGTTGAAACGTTCGCTGTTTTGTTATGTCCGGTCGTCCTGTCAGGCTAACTCATACTAATTCATACCCTGTTTACAATAATTTACATGTTTTCCATTTACTTATTTACATTGCAATGATTGAATGCTAAGAAACGTTGACACCTTGTGCCTTGTAAATTCATGCATATAAAATAAACATAGACTTTAAACTTAAAATGTTAAATCCTGACTGAGTAGAGTGAAGTCAAGTAAAGTACTAATTACTAATACTAATAGTCAATAGTATAGGCACTATAGACTTGTAAATAAGGGGCTGAATTAAGTTAAATTTATCAAACAAATTTTTTTTTTTAAATTGTCGAAAATATTTCAATTTTATTTTAGTAAAAATTAAAAATGCTGCTAAGATTAATTCCTTTAAAAATTTTAGTCCAAAATAGTACACATTCATAATTAACCGCCTGCCAGTTATCCACTCACCTGTGACTGTGACTATAAATACTATAATTGCTGTGGTCACCATTTTCAAAATACACCTTTACTTTACTTTTCCTGCTTTATATATAAATATTATATNTATAATAATTATTTTTTGGTCGGGAGTCATTTTTAAACAAATTTCAAGAGAATAAAAATGTCTTCCAAAAGTTCAAATTAGTAACGAACAAATAATATTAAACTATTTAACTTTGGATTACGGGAGTGTGATTAAATGAGATTTTAATTTGGGGTGGGGATGAGCAGAAGGGTGGTGTAATATTTAATTTAAAGACTTTTTTTCTGTCGTAAGTATGGTGATATCATTAAATGATATTGATATGTAAAAATTGAGACTTTTTTATGCTATTGGCCGTTTTGGTTTATTAATTTGTTTGTTTATTTACTTGTCTGACTTATTTTGACTCCTGAATTTCGTTCACTTTTTTTCTACTGGTATTATATCTAGTATTTATCTTTAAATACTTAATTATCCCAAATATTTCCATTGTGGGCAGCTGAAACAATTCATTTCTCTTCTCTGTAGAAAGTTTAATTACGTCCCAGGTAAATTAATCTCTAATTTTAAAGAGCTGAAATAATGCGATACAACATTTTTCTACCGATTCTTGCCAAACAACAAACATTACATTCAAAACCTCTATCAAAATATCCAACGTTTACTTGTTAGCAACACCAACCACTCCACATGTCTTACACACGGTTTTATCTTTGTTAATTAAGTACTTGGCCTACATTCAACATTAAATTAAGTGAGAAATTATTTGTTACTTTAGACTTTAGACATTATTAATGAGTAATATATATAATTATTAATTTATATAAATAAAACTTGTTACGGATGTATTCTACTACCGTATCTTAATTGTACATGTAACTCATGTAATAGTAGAAAATAGAGACCCCTGCGCCCGTACAGATACCCCCCTCCCCAAATACCCTAACGGATTTTCAGCCCGCTGTCTTCCGTCAGGTCGACCACAGTTAGTTATGAACTTAACCTTCCTTGAAAAAACCCTACCGTGTGTGAGGGGAGGGGTGGAGCTGTGGCCCAGAGACAGAAGCCGTCGAGCTGACTAGCAGGCAACTCAGGTCTGCTACACACCTCCTACCGTGCTGGTGGCTACACACCTCCTACCGTGCTGGTGGCTACACACCTCCTACCGTGCTGGTGGCTACACACACCCTGCCGTGCTGGTGGCTACACACCTCCTACCGTGCTGGTGGCTGCACACCCCTTGCCCTTACCGCGCTGGCTACACATCCCCTGTCGTGCTGGTGGCTACACACCTTTACCGTGTTGGTGGCTACACACCTCTTACTGTGCTGGTGGCTACACACCCCCTACCGTTCTGGTGGCTACACACCCCCTACCGTTCTGGTGGCTACACACCCCTTACCGTGCTGGTGGCTACACAACCCCTACCGTGCTGGTGGCTCGGCTGTGTTCACACTAATGTGTGTGTCATGCTCATTGCTTGCTCAACGATATCGTAATCGCATGTACCAGATATCGTAATCGCATGTACCAGATGGAGGCGATGCTGGTTGTTTTAAGAAAGTTTATGTGATATAGGCAATATAGGGATGTTCATAATATGGCGGAAATCTATTAATAGAAATATTATATCTAAATTTATCTTTTGAAAGGACAGATTCATAAAAAAATTAATAAAAGATACGAGTCAATACGTGAATGTAGGTATGTTGAGAATGATTGATCTTATCAGCTATTTTTTAATTCTTCGTTAATTTAAGACAGCTTATTGGACTTGCAAAATAAATTTTTTTTTCGTAATTTTACTAAGCTAACAATTTTGAGGACATAGTGATTTGACTGTATTTATGCCTCAAAACTTTGTTTCGCTAAAATGTAATCTAAAAAAAGAACATTACGAAATGAGCTATGACGCTTTCCGGTTTTAGAAATGAAGTACCCTATATAATTTGGACGTTAAAGAGGTCTTAACCTCAACATTTAAAATATGATCATATTCGATGGCGTGGTCAGTGTGGACAAACTTGATGATAGTACCACCCGGTCATATGGGGGTCAAGTCCAGGGACACCGTCCAAAGTGTGGGAACTGTCCGACGTTCTTCCTTCCACCCACCCCGCGCCTCTCCCAATAAGTAAATGAATACAAAATAGTATAAAAGGGCAGCAAGTGTGTTTCCAGTTGACTAAACTCAGTCCTGCTATGTACCAAGACATGTGCACTGCACGGTGCGCACAATTGTGTGTGTAACGTGTTATTTTGAGCATCAGTTCTAGGTCTTGGTATGCACACGTCACGGCCACTAAACCTGGTCGATCTGCAACTTATTATTATAGTTTGTGGGGGAGGGGGGTATTGGTATAGAATTTAATTTTTTTAAAAGCCGTATTTTCGTACGCTGTTGCACGCTGTATATTTTCGGGACCCTCTCCCCTGTACATACGTATATATTAGCTCAACCCCCCCCCCCAAACACGCACACATTTTAAAATTAATTTCAAGCTAGAGTCATAACATAATGTTCTTACCCTTTGGGGCCGTCCATATTTGATGTAACTCGCCTAAAAGGGGGGGGGTGAGGGGTGTTAAAGAAATGTGACGTCACATCAAAATGCGCAACTTAAAATAAAGTTCCCCCTAAATATTTGATTGCTTGCGATAATTTATTTAATGACTTTTAATGGATTCACACGTGTTACGATCTTAGAGTGCAGCCTAACACTAAATAGATACTTAAACTTAAATGACAAAAAAAAAGTATTTGTAAGTAGCTACATGCTAATTTTCAATTAGAAAATACGCCTTTTAGGGGGAAGGGAGTCAAAGCTTAATGGCCGTCCATTAATGACGTCACGCCATAATGGCCGATTTCTCCCCTCCCCCCCCCGTCACGAGTCGTCTCAAAAAGTTAGCTCCGCCCCCCTCTCCAAAAAAACAAACAACCAACCAATATGACGTGACAACACAATTGTCCCCCACACACCACCATAAAAGCCGTTTTATTATTGTGACGTCATGGGAGGGGGGGTCCTAAGCTTTTTGAAACGAAGAGTAACGACGCACCTGGTGGGAGAAAGAGAAACTTCTACTAATTTCAAGAAATGGAAATGCAAAGATAGATTTTAGCAACGTGTGAGTGTGAGCGTTAGGTCTGAATCAAATGGTAATTAATTATTGCATGTCAGTCTTGGCTCAGTCGGTCTCGAATGCCGTTAGCAGCTCGGGCGGTTTACGTTACTAGGCTTAGTATTATGGAATTTAAATTTGTTTTGCGTATGGACACATTCCATCGTGACCCGCCCTCCCCATTCGTTACTCACCCATACGCAAAATGCCGTTAATTTAAGACATCCCACCCTCACCCCCCCACACACACCTCTTCTCTCCATGCGTACGTAATATATGGATAGCCCGTGTGCTAGGAACTTCATGAGCTAAATTAAAACATCTTTTAAAATCTAGATGGAATTAAACGTTGACACGGAAACTCAATGTTGATGACGGTACATGTTTAATGCTAACCAAAATAACTTTAAAGCTTTAAAGAAACGTTCCTTCGTTCTCTAGTGTGAAAAGTAGAGAGTATTTGAAACAATTTGGTGTAAAGGTTAAATGACTCAGTGTTTGTGTTTCTTAAGGCTGTTTGTTGGCTCAAATCCTATGATTTTAAAAAAATAATAATAATAATAATTTCATCATTGTTTACATCGGTTTCAGCCATACGGGTTTTCCAGATGACTCAGCATTAACGACTTAACTGCAGAGTTCGTGGATAAAAGAAAAAATTGTCAAATTATTTGATTATTTAGCTTAGCTATTTAGAGATTGATTTGTGGTGGATTTCTTGGACAAAACTAACTTTTGTACCGTGACCAGGGGCGTATTGTTGTGAACTGACATTATTCGTGAGTGTGTGTGTGTGTGTGTCCCCCCCCCCCCCCCCGTTAAGCTTCACCCCGGGTACATCATCTTATCTGGCACACTGCTAGCATGTGAATATGATCTCGATAGACGTTAACACCCGATCGTTGCAGAGGCGTGTACCTCTGCCTCACTGCTGTGACCTCTCTTTATGACGGGGTGACCTGCTCAGCCTCACCCACCATGTCCTCCCCCACCCGTGGGTGTTTTAAACGGCGTGATTGCTGGCAGGTGAAGCATGAAAAGTGGGCGACACAGGTGACTAAATTATTGAAACAGGTACGGCGGAAGAATGTCAAGACTGGAATGACGGAGAAACTGTGTCAGCAGACGAGATAAGACATCGGGGATTCTCATATTTTTACAGCTCTAGAACTTACAAACACCAAGATGTGACACATAATTTACATACCCTGCTACACATTATTTACATTACCTGTTACACATAATTTACATTACCTGTTACACATTATTTACATTACCCGTTACACATTATTTACATTACCTGTTACACATTATTTACATTACCTGTTACACATTATTTACATTACCTGCTACACACGCACTTTTTAATGATTACATGTGAGAATGTGTAGAACTAGAGCGAAACTAAACATTGATCCCTGTCATGTTAATATTATTATTATCTGATTGTTTTTTTAAAAGAAAAAGTTGATTGCTAACCAAACTATGGCCCACTGAGATGTCATTGTTTGTTGAGGGGAGAGAAGGGGGTGGGTAGCATGTCTTTGTTTCTAGCCACCTTTGGTAATGGGGATTATGGTGGATTTTGTCAAATGATTTGTAACTTTCCTGGGATTTGTTAATGTGTTCAAGATATTTATTGTTACTGTATTAAATTGTATCCAAGTTATTAATTACTTTACCATCCATGTTTGGCTAGATGTTATCCACATTGTAAGAGTACACCTGGGTTGATATGCTGTTGAACAAAATACCACTGACTTTTTTTAATGGGAGTGTTCAGTACATGATATACTTGTTTATACACATTTCACATTCGTTGTACACAGTTCATGTTCGATGAACCCATCTCAGCATACAGTTTTAAGATATTTTTCTTTTGTCTCTTGAAGACTCGTATCTGTACATTCAAGAGGTCAAGATTGTGATAAGTTCTTTGGTGTGTTCTCTTGTAAGTAGTGTGTGTTCTCTTGTAAGTAGTGTGTGTTCTCGTGTAAGCAGTGTGTGTTCTCTTGTAAGCAGTGTGTGTTCTCTTGTAAGCAGTGTGTGTTCTCTTGTAAGTAGTGTGTGTTCTCTTGTAAGCAGTGTGTGTTCTTTTGTAAGTAGTGTGTGTTCTCTTGTAAGCAGTGTGTGTTCTCTTGTAAGCAGTGTGTGTTCTCTTGTAAGCAGTGTGTGTTCTCTTGTAAGTAGTGGCTAATAATGTCTAGTGATTCTAGAGTATTGTCTTCAAGTATTTGTTCCAGAAATATTATTAGGAAGGAAGCCCTCCCAGTTCCTCCTTGAGATGCACAAGACAAAATCTCTAGTTGACTCAATCATTTGATGTAATCAGGACATCAAAAAACAACAATCAACTAACTCGACATTTTTAATTATCTGAACTTTGGCACATTTAGTAGAATATTAAAGTTTAAACCAACGTGAAAATATTTAAAATACAAAATATGTTCCCAACTAGGTCATGAAAATTAATGAATCAATCCATTCGCTGTCCCGCTTACTTTAACTTTTAAAAAAAAGTAAGTTATGAAACAGCTTAAGTATCTTTGATATGTTAAATCTTCAAACTGGTGATTCTACAAATTGTTTTCCGTCACATTGCTTAAAGCAAACCTTTCCAAAACAAAACATTGACCTTTGATCTTTATAACACAACCCTTTCCAAAACAAATAGTTGCCTTTTCACTTCATAACAAAGATTTCCAAATTCTCCTGAATCAGCTAATTGTGGTTCGAGGTGTCATTGATGTGTTATTGATATATCATTGGGATGTTATTGAGATGTTATTCATGCGACATGTGATGTGTCATTGAGAAGTCATTTATGTAACATTTGATGTGTCATTGAGATGTCATTTATGTGATGTATCATTGAGATGTCATTTATGTGAAATTTGATGTGTCATTGAGATGTCATTTAAAAGACATTTGAGATGTCGTTGCTTGTGTTTGATCGATAACCAGAAACCTGTGGAGACGACTTCTTTCATTGAACTGGGATGAAAGGAGATACTCAAGTACTGTTACAGTTACTGCCTCAAGTCGCACGCATGCGTAGACAGATAAGCTCCCCTCATCCCCCTCCACACACACATACAGCCGCCTACTATTTAGACACCCCGCTAGACCCATTAAATCTGTCCAGAGCACAAACGACGTAAATGTAGTGTGTTGATGCTGACAGTTAGACCCAATGCACCCACTTGGGGGCGGCCTCCAATTTGTTGACTTAATGACAGCATCGAGGTATGGGAATTTGAGGACTGGTTTAATACACGGAGCTACCTACACGCCTAGTGCTACCTACATGCCTAGTGCTACCTACACGCCTAGTGCTACCTACACGCCTAGTGCTACCTACGCGCCTACTGCAACCTTCACGCCTATTGATACCTACACCTATTGCTAGCTATACCCATTGCTAACGCTAGTGCTACCTACACACCTTTTTTTTCCGATGACTACCTACATAGCTGATGGTACCAACACACCTGTAACTACCTACACACCTATTACTGCCTACCTAACTGCTCAAACGACATGATTTACCTGGGAGGTGTGATCAGTGACAAGGTAATCACCCCAGCAGTGATAAAAAGACATTTAATGTCATAGTTGAGTTTACATTACACGAATGAAACACGACATTGGGATCACTGGGATCACTGGGGTCACTGGGATCACTGGGATCACTGGGATTACTGGGATCACTGGGATCAGCGGCAGAGGCGTGTTGAGCTGGGTCCAGATTGATTATGGGCGAATAACTTTGTGAGTATCATATTATTTGTTACCATTCTGTCACAGTAAAATGTACACTGTACGCGTATAAGACAAAAGCCATTTTTTTGTGTGTACAATGTAAATGGTTTCTGTCATTGGTTCCGTCAGTACAAGTGATTTATTTGAGCCTGGTGACAGCTGGCTCACAGCTTGTACAAGTGCTTGGTTCTTTTGACAACTTGAACTGTGTACTTCCGGTTGTGGAGATGTTAATATTGGGCTTGGCTCTCTTAATGTGTTAAGTAAGTTGTTGTGTGCACTTGTCACATACGTTTGTAGCCAAGCCAAGAGTAGGTAGGTTAGTTGTTGTAATCTAGATTATTGCCGTTAATGTATGTCTATAGTATTGCGAGTTATAATGCGAGGATTTTTTTTCCTTCTAGATTCTAGGCGATCCTATTTAATATTTAAAATAGTATATCTTATCTTAACTGTTACAGACGCTCCTTCTAATAGAACTTGTATACAGAAGATTATCGCGTCCTACGCTTATCTAGGGTTTTTGTTTAGTCCTGCTTTCTTATTAGAGTTTTAAATGATGACAAAGTGTTGGCTTTCCTGGTTTCTTCGGGCAACCCATTCCACGCCCGAATTCCGGACGGGAAGAAAGAAAACTTTTATGTGTTTGTTCTTGCATACGGAATAAGAAATGTGTTTTTATCTTTATGTCTATCTGAGGGTTGTATTAAGTTATCTTTGTGTTGTATTTCTAAATTAGAATTAACTGAGTTATGTATAATTACTACATTGCTATTGTTTCTTCTATCCTCTAGTGTTTCAAGGTTTAATTATATAACTAATGTTGTTAGTACTGTATGTACATATATGTAGATGTTATAATTTTATGTGCCAATAATTCTAGAATGTATGCTACACGTGTCATCAATTCTACATGTGCCAGTAATTCTAGATTCTATATGTGCTTAAGGGTTAGGCCCAGATCGCTTTTTTTTGGCTTTGGATTACAGTTACACCGCAGCTAAGTTTTAATTTCATTCGTTTTAGGCAAGCGTTTTTCGCACGGGTTTGGCAGTGCGAATAACGTCTAACATTATCTAACATTATTCGCCGTAAACAAAAAAATATTTTGCCTATTTATTCGTTGAGGAAGGCTCTTTGCTGAGACGTTCCTTGTTTTTTGACGTCCTGCCAGGTTCAGATCTCATAGATCAGCGGTTCCAAACCTGTGGGTCGCGACCCCCTCGACAAGTTTATGGGGGTCGCCAAGTGTCAACTAAAGAAATATACACTATAATGCACATTTGTTATATTTTGTAAAAACTTTATTGAAAATAACTTATTTAAACTCCAGGGGGCTCGTGGGTCACATGGCTCATATAAAAAGGGTTCGCCATCCAATAAGGTTGAGAACCGATGTCTTAGATCGCAACGCCACGATTATTCACGGGGGGGGGGGGGGG
>MUZC01000215.1:17436-27572 GCA_002072015.1 Radix auricularia
TACATCACCACTCACATCTACATCACCACTCACACTCACATCTACATCACCACTCACACTCACATCTACATCACCACTCATACTCACATCTACATCAACACTCACACTCACATCTACATCACCACTCACACTCACATCTTCATCACCACTCACACTCACATCTACATCACCACTCACACTCACATCTACATCACCACTCACACTCACATCTACATCACCACTCACTCTCACATCTACATCACCATTCACACTCACATCTACATCACCACTCACACTCACATCTACATCACCACTCACACTCACATCTACATCACCACTCACACTCACATCTACATTCGCTCAAACATTAGAACAATAAAATATTAAAACGTCTAAAACCAATTCTCTAAACATCTACAACACTGCCATAACTTGGCACACTTGTATCTACAACACTGCCATAACTTGGCACACTTGTATCTACAACACTGCCATAACTTGGCACACTTGTATCTACAACACTGCAATAACTTGGCACACTTATATTTACAAAAAGTGTATTACAAATGTTAAAACAATGGCAATAGTGACATTAAGTGTATGACAAATAATAAACCAATGACAATAATGACATTAATTTTCTCACCTCGTATTTTTTCCCTCCCAGTTTGTAGCCCACCCTCACTGCCAACAACTGCTGACCTCAATCTGGTACGCTGGACTTCCGGGTTGGAGGAAACGCAATGGCGTCATGAAGTTCCTCACGTGCATCGGCCTGATCCTCATCCTCCCCTTCGTGTCCATCTACTACCTCATCTTCCCCCGCTCCAGGATTGGTCAACTTCTCAGATCTCCGTTCATGAAATTCCTGTACCACAGGTTTGTCTGCCAGATGACAGGTTTGTCTGTCAGATGACAGGTTAGTCTGTCAGATGACAGGTTCGTCTGTCAGATGACAGATTTGTCTGTCAGATGAAAAGCTTGTCTGTCAGATGACAGGTTTGTCTGCCAGATGACAGGTTTGTCTGTCAGATGGCAGGTTTTTTGTCAAATGACAGGTTTGTCTGCCAGATGACAGGTTTGTCTGCCATTGACCACAAAGTTAATCTCCACTTCGGTGGGCCGACCACATAATTGACCACAAAGTTAATCTCCACCTCAACCATTAATAAATTGGAGGGACTCCTTCTTTGGGATTTATCAATGTCCTTCCTGGTAACTTACATCCATGTCCAACAACCAAAGTTCCCTCTAAGTTGCGTGGCTGCGCAAATATATGACAAACCCCGCGCGGAAATTTAGCATTACCGCACTGCAAATTTTGTAAAAAAAATATTGCACTCAAAATGGAAATCTTTTTTTTAAAAATCCTTTTTATTAATTAAAAATCATTGACTCTTGACTAACGAAGCTTAGAGGGAGATAACCAACAAGAGAAAGGTTAATAAAACATACATGAAGTATTCTGGATGTACACTCTTTTATATGGGGCAGGGTAGATGATTATCCTACTTCTAGCACTGATTCATGGGAGGTCATCAGATCAAATCGATGAGACCATTTCCAAGAGTTATCTAACCAAAGTCACACTACACTCGAATGAAAGCTAAATGGACTGTGTGGATAACGGATGGGGGTGGGTATGTGGGGCGAGATGTTGGTGGTAAGAACGATATTGATCATGAAGTCAAGAGATTTGTAACTACTTCCGGTTGAAAAGATCCTTTGCCCGGTAAATTACCTCCCATTCAGCTAATCATTACCATGCCATGTTGATTTTAGAAAGTTTAATGGTTAAGAGTATCGTATAGATCTACCTCACACGACAGAATTTTGACAAAATAAAAATTTTACGGCTGCGGAAAATTACGATTTATTTCTCTATTACTCATTAAAAAAGATTAAAGATTAAATTATTTTTAACCGTTAATCTACCTATCACGTACAAATTATTAGAAATCAAAGGTAAAATAAAAAATAACAAATAGCGGCCAATGATTAATACATTTCCTGACGATTACACGCTCATTTTGGTTTTAAACTGACTGACCGGAACGTTCAAAATGTTGATAAAGTTTGCCTACCATGGTCCTAACACTTCGCCATCTGATCAAACAAAATGAAAAGCGTATTATGCTAATGGCAGTAACAGAGTCTGACTCAGAGACAGAAAATGACGACAGCTTTTCTAAAAAAAAATTACTGCGTTACCAAACGGAGATGAAAGTTTCTGAATCCATTTAAATGGGGGAAACTTAAAGAACATTGATATCCGATAATGTCATTCCTTGCCAAGACAGTTTTGTGCGTACCAGCTACCTCAGTTCCATGTGAATAATTGTTTAGCTCGGCTGGTTATATTGTCAATTAGACCCACTCATCACTTGAACCAAATAAATGTCAACACACTTGTCTTTTTGGGTAGTTGGTTAAAAGATATCATACAAAGGAGACATTCCAGTTTTATTTAGATTTTCAACAAGAACGTTTAATTTATATGACATCATAAATTTTAGTTTTTTGCTTTAATCGAAATAAACGATTAATTTATCCTTAGCATAATTTAGCATAGAGTTATTTTGTAAAAACTGTGTCAACGTGTTTAAAAATGGCGCCCTGTCTCTCGTTTCACCCCAGCGCCAGTTTTGGAGTTTTCCTCTTCCTGCTGGTCTGTGCCTCCACTGACATCATCAACAACGAGCCGAAGCGAGACAGATTCCGAGGGCCGGAACCCTCAGAATTAGAGTGGATGATTGTTCTCTGGGTCACAGGTGAGATCATCCATGTGGATTATTGGTGGCTATTAGAGTTATCCATGGGCATTGTTGGTGGCTGCTAGAGTTATCCATGGGCATTGTTGATGGTTGTCAGAGTTATCCATGTGGATCGTTGGTAGTTGTTAGAGTTATCCATGTGCATTGTTGGTGGCTGTTAGAATTATCCATGTGGATTGTTGGTGGATGTCAGAGTTATCCATGTGGATTGTTGGTGGTTGTCAGAGTTATCCATGTGGATTGTTGGTGGTTGTCAGAGTTATCCATGTGGATTGTTGGTGGCTGTTAGAATTATCCATGTGGATTGTTGGTGGATGTCAGAGTTATCCATGTGGATCGTTTGTGGTTGTTAGAGTTATCCATGTGGATTGTTGGTGGTTGTTAGAATTATCCATGTGGATTGTTGGTGGCTGTTAGAGTTATCCATGTGGATTGTTGGTGGCTGTTAGAGGTATCCATGTGGATTGTTGGTGGCTGTTAGAGTTATCCATGTGGATTGTTGGTGGCTGTTAGAATTATCCATGTGGATTGTTTGTTACTGTTAGAATTATCCATGGGCATTGTTGGTGGCTATTAGAATTATCCGTGGGCATTATTGTTTACTGTTAGCATTATCCATGTGGATTGTTGGTGGCTGTTAGAGTTATCCATGTGGATTGTTGGCTGTTAAAAACCATTTTTTAATTTAAAAAAAGAATTTGTCAAATGAACATTTTAGACTATATTTCTATACCGAATATTCTATAGTTAGCTCACCTGCACGTGTGTTAAAAGTGTGGGATCATTTGTTCGACATAAGCCAAACACAGCCCTCCATCCCTATCCCCCACCTTTGTTTGTTTCCGCGAATGCTAAAATACACAAGAAAAAAAACTGATAATTATCCAAATTTAAATCGTCGTCGAATTTTTAAAAAAAATAATTAAAATTTAAACAACCGGCCGTTTAAACGTTCCTGTTCCCAAACTACAATTCTCAAACTTTTCTGCCTGGACCCCGTGACTGATTCCCCCCCCCCCTGCCATCACCCCAAAATCTTTTCTATGCCAGGGTTCGTGTGGGCAGAGTGCAAGCAGCTCTGGGACGAGGGGCTCAAGGCGTACATCCGGCAATGGTGGAACTGGCTGGACTTCATCATGCTGTCCTTGTACCTGGCCACTTTCTCTCTCAGGATAGTCGCCTACTTCCAGGTACCAGAGGAATGGTTCGTTCTTGTGTGTGTGTGTGTGTGTGTGTGTGTGTGTGCGTGCGTGCGTGCGTGCGTGCGTGCGTGCGTGTGTGTGTGTGTGTGTTTTTGCACATTGTTTTAAAGGCATTACGCACCAGTAAACTGTCAGTGCAGTACCTGTAAACTGTTAGTGTAGTACCTGTAAACTGTCAGTGTAGTACCTGTACAATGTCAGTGTATAACCTTTAAATTGTCACTGCAGCACCTGTCAACTGCAGCTGCTCATGGTTAAATCTTGTATTACATTTTAAAAGGTGTAACTTTTTGTCCGTGCTATGTTGAAGATTTTAAGAAGGTTAAGTTACAGCTAATATTCAATTAATTTCGAAAACTGCTTAAACTTAAATGTGTTTTCTCATGATTCGCCCATTCTTGACCTCATAATGTGTACTGTAAAATGTGTACATGTACATGACTAACTGATCACATAAAATATGTGTACCTGTTGCCTCGACCCTCGAGTAGACCTGTCAACGGGTACCCGGGTCCCGGGTACCCGTTGCCATCAGATTACCCGGGTAGTAAAATTCCGCCCGGGTACCCGTGAAAATGTAACTTTAACGTCTATAATAACGGAGGCCAAACTTCGGCTCCCAATCGGCTTTTTTTTTTTTTTTTTTTTTTTTTTTTTTGCGAAATAATTTTTCAAATGAAAATGTTTGTTTGAAATAAATGCAGTAAATTACATCTAAGGAGAAATATCTGTCAACGGGAAATGTATTTTGATAATCTTTTTCTCTCAACGTGAAACAGAAAACGCAAACACAAAAAGGTTTTGGCGCTTTAAAAGAGAATCATATAGATCTAGATAAGGAAAATAAATAATGATGTTAGAGATAAAAGCGGCGTTTGTTAGTAAAAAAATCCCTTCTGTGACAGTAACTTCGCTTTGAAATACGCCGATTGAGACTAGCTAATGTTGTTTATCTACCCCTTCTCCCCCCTTCATTCATATAACCCACACCCCTTGCATTCGCTTGTGCTTCTTGTGGGAACTAACACGTGTTGACCTAGAAAAACCGATGTACAAGGTTGTCTGTATTNCTCTCCCCCCCCCATTCGATTGTGTTTTGCGTGTTCGTTCCCACGAGTGCCTCATTTTTATTTTTTTTTAAATACACAAAAATTTGTACTTTTTTAAAAAGTCAATAAATTAGTTACTAACAGTGTAATAAAATAAAATGACGTTTTGCACCTACGGAGGAGGCGATCATACATTTGTGACGAAGGGTGGGGGGTGTGTTTTAGAAATGTGACATTATATCAAAACGTGCAACTTAAAATGAAAATTCCACTTAAAAACTTGAACGCTTAAAATTTATTTACTGACGATTTACATGGATTTACACGTGTATCGATTTAATAGAGTTCAACTTCACATTAAATACAAACTTAAGTGACAATAAAGTTATTTCACAAATGCTCATTTTCAAAAACGAGGTACAGCTATTATGTGGGAGTGGGGCGGCGGCTGGAAATCTTTGTTCTAATGGGGTTCTAACTTTTTGTGACAGCGGCGGGAGGGGGGGGAGGGGGTATAAATCAGCCAAAATCACGTGACGTCACTTTGAGACGTCGGCCGTGTGGTCACTGAGAAATAAGGGGCATGGAAGGTGGCTAGGTTGCATAATATAGCTGTATGGCGGTGAAAATTATGCGATGTTTTGAACGGGTAACCCGGGTACCCGTTCAAAATTTGGACGGGTACCCGGGCAGCATTTTTCAAAAAATTGACAGCCCTACCCTCGAGTTTCCGTTTCTATTTAACAGTTCTATACCTTGTGTATATCTATGTTAAAACACGAGTTACAGATCGAGTCAGGTCGCTATGGAGACAGAGAAATGCTACGTAAGCACTGGCCAGAGAACGACCCAACCCTCATCTCAGAGGGACTGTTTGCCGTGGCCAATGTCTTCAGCTTTGCACGCATCATCTACCTCTTCCAGGTGAGTTGCTTTAATATTGCCCCTAGAGCATCTGCTGTTAAACTTACACATGACTAGCAAAAATAACATATTGAGACAATTTAGCTGTCGGCGTGGGACAAAATAAGGAATATATCTCCACCCCCTTGTTTACGCCCCTGTAATGAATATATTTCCACCCCCTTGACCACGCCTCTGTAATGAATATATTTCCTCTCTTTGGCCACCTCACTGTAAAGAATATATTTCCACCCCCTTGCCCACGCCCCTGTAATGAATATATCTCCACCCCTTTGGCCACGCCCCTGTAATGAATATATTTCCACCCTTGGCCACGCTTCTTTAATGACTGTATCTTCCCCACTTCACCACGCCCCTGTAATGACTCTATCTCCACCCCCAGGCCAACCAGCACCTAGGTCCCCTCCAGATATCCCTGGGATGTATGCTCATCGACATCGCCAAGTTCCTCTTCATCTTCTTCCTGGTTGTTTCATCATTCGCCTGTGGACTGAACCAACTTTACTGGTACTACAAGGACACTGACCCGTCCGATGAAGACATGTTCTTCACGTGAGTTCTCTCCCGTGGCTTAACTTTCTCAATAACCTCCATAATTAGTAACACAAGGTCGTTGTTTAATATGAAACTACAAAACAACACAAATTGAGAGTTTCTTCTTTATTTAAAGAAAATACAAATAATAATTACAATATTACGTTATAGCACAAATTACTTTCCTTTATTTAATCATATATTTTAACGTTAGAAACATATTTGTGTTTATTGCTGCATCGTTATTGTGTCCTTGTTTAGTTCCCGGCTTTCCTTATAACTTATTGTAAAATAAATCTGAGATGGTGTCTAAGTGACAAAGATTCAGCTCAAAAATCAGAACAAAGTATGAAAGTGGAAGTATTAATATTACTTCTGTACACGGACTTACCTTAGACTTAGACAGTTTTAGTGGTAGTATAAACTTGACAGCGGCTGGATAGCGACGTCAACAGTGCGCTTGCCTCACAAGCTGAGGGGCTTGGAATCGAGCCCACGCAAGCCACAATGAAAATGATGAATGACTAAAGCTAATAAAGTCATCCGCTGATCTGGGAGGGAATCGGGGCACCCACCAAGGTCTACCAAGCCCCTAGTAGGTTCTTATGGAAACATTAAGGACCCCTAGGCTAAACTTGACTCGGATTTAGGAGGGTGCTAAAGGTACAGATGTTATATTTTTTTACACTAAATTCTTTCATGTATCACAAATTTTAACAACACTACCGTTCATTGAAGATGTTTCTAACTAAACTATTCCAACACCTCGCTTTACTGTCCAAAAGGCTCTTCACCAGCTACGTTACGTTGTTCTGGTCAATGTTCAGCTTGACCACGCCCAGCAAACTCCAACTGACCAGCACCCAGATCTTCACACGGACAGTGGGAGAGCTCCTGTTTATGGCCTACCACGCCATGGCCATCATCGTCCTCCTCAACATGCTCATCGCCATGATGTCCAGCTCCTTCCAGGAAATTGAGGTCAGTTCTTGGAACTTTACTCCAACTTGAGGTCAGTTCTTGAAACTTTATTCCAACTTGAGGTCAGTTCTTCGAACTTTATTCCAACTTGAGGTCAGTTCTTGGAACTTTATTCCAACTTGAGGTCAGTTCTTGGAACTTTATTCCAACTTGAGGTCAGTTCTTGGAACTTTACTCCAAATTGAGGTCAGTTCCTAGAACTTCACTACAACTTTGATGTCAGTTTTTAGAACTTTACTTCAACTTTGAGGTCAGTTCTTGGAACTTTACTCCAACTTTGAGAGCGGACTGTATTGTTTGCGCTCGTGTTAGTTTAGCATTTCTTGGTGAGATATCAAAACAATTAACTTTATTATATATCATCCGATTTCGAGGGTTTTGGGGTAGAAATAGTTTTCTATAACTATAATTAAAGAGTGTAAATATTAAATTAAGGTCACATGATCACAGTCAAGATTTTATCAAGACACGTATGACTTAGGGGTTTGACGTCTAGAGATATCTAAGTACCATGACATTTTTAGTACACTAGTTCTGGTATGTAATTCTTGGTTAAGGTCTCGGTTAGGTCAGTTCTACTTTTAAATCTTCCTTACCTGAAGGCAGTGGCGTATTGAGGGGGCAAGGGGGTAAATGCCCCAGTCGGCATTTTGCCAGGGGCGGCAAATTCCTAGTCGTTACATAGTATTTAACAACGTAAATTTTATAATATAGTCAAGCTTTGTATCGAGCAAAAACAAAAGCGAATTAACGGTTATAAAAGAAATTATGTAACTCGCCTAATGCATGTGAACGCTTCAACTGCCAAAACATCAATCTTCTTTGTAGATATAAATTATTTTGATACTAATGCTCCCGTACTGAAAAACCTGCTGCCTAAGTAGTATGAGAAAGTGACACTTATGTGTGGCAACGTAATTTATTCTGAAAATTTAAAATCTTCTCTTGTTGTAAAATTTAAACTTATTGTACCCTACTATTTGAAACATAAGCAAATCGAATGCTCCAAGCTGCCCATCGTTAGGAGACGGTACATCGCTAGGGGCGGCAATTTGTATGGGCGGAAAATTCCTTGTCGTTAATTAGCATAACAAATTTACTGTTGCAAATAAATGCAGAATTCTGAACCCGATACATTTTCTTGCCAGTAATTTCGAGCATTCCGAGAACATCGCTGGGGAGAGGTGGAAAAAAAGAAAAAAGAAAAAGAAAAAACTCTTGTCGTCTAAAACTCAAACTGAACTCGAAGCAATTTTAGAAGATGCAGTTCGAGAAAAATCATCTTTCTTCGGAACAAAATACCAACTATTGTTCGATTGTGTTCATTATTTCACATAAGGATCAAACAGGTCCATTTGTTTAATAAGTAACGATTGAATAAATCACACGTTGCAGAATCTTTAAAAGATGTCATTAAAACAAAAGTGAAACTGCCTACGCTTTACAACATTTCTGAAATTATTTTAAATAAATGATGATCCTAAAATAATGGTTTTCAGTGACCCAGCGAGGCTTAATACTATTTCGTGGCTGGGATGTATACAGGAGTTTAAAAGATAGAATCAAAGACATAAAATCTCACTGTCCAACCTCCTCAAACAGTTCGTTAAACCCAATGTTTTTATATGATTCTTTAACTGAAACGAACTCTCCAACTTTTTTAGTACTCTAGGTTTTTTTGCGCATTCTTTTCCATGTACATATGTCGTTTTGAATCTCAAATTGCTTGTATATTCAAGGCAATAAACAGAATTTAGGGTACAAAATAGTAGCCATTTTGAGGTTATTATGTAAGCTATAGAAGAACTGACAGAGGCAGAAAAAAAGCTCAACACACTAACAGAACCACAAACTTTGATAATCACAATCAAATCTTTTTATTTTCTCAGTTATGTCAGACACCAGAAATTATTTACAAACGTTTAGTGTTAAAAAAGCATAGCCGCGGCTGCTCACAGTTACTATATTGTGATACTGAAAGGATGGTTTGACATTTTAAAAAAATTGTATGCTTTATTTTAATCGAATCTTCCAAGCAAACGAGGGAGCAAATATTTGGTGTTCGAAGGCGAACATGTAATTGTATCTATGATCTAAGCTTGAAAATAAGTAAGATTTTCGTACACCAGCGAATCTACTGTACTTTGACCTTTTGCCTTCAAATTTAGTTTTAAAAATATCTCAAATGACATTGGCATTGGAATATTTAAACACCACAGGTGAAAAAAAGAATTAATGAATGTAAGACCAGTTGATTTTTAAAAGTTTATTAAGATATTGATGCTCGAAGTTCGCCTGCCTAAAATGATATTATTTGATTGAACATTACTTACAGCTGTCTTAAGTAATGCAAAGTTTTAAACAAATGATTTCTACAATTAAGTTAATGAAAAATTAATTGCGATCATTAACGAATACACCAAAGTTGCCAAATCTTTAGCTATTTTGGCTATTGACAATGGCAAGGCTGAAAAAAAAGATACATGAAAAACTGGACCATGGGGAAAAACAAAACAAATCTGTAAATTGTATTCGAAAAATGAAGCTTTTATTTTTATTGCTAACAATTCTAACATACAAATGTAAAGCGCTCTATTACTTTCTAAAAAAGACTCTCTTTACTTTATAGTGTCAACATACTTTTGTTTTTTGTTTTTGTTTTTTTTTTGGGGCGGGGGGGGGGGGGGGGGGGG
>MUZC01000215.1:27582-43705 GCA_002072015.1 Radix auricularia
GGGGGGGTGGGAGGCAACTTTTGGTTCGCCCCTGGAGGCACATACCCACGCTACGCCGTTGCTTGACGGGGTGGTCACGGGTACTGTAGATAATCCAAAATTAACAAAATACGAATGTTCAAGTCTCCAAACGTCTAACTCTACATGTGCCCACATTACAAATATCTGTTACAATAATTGCAAATGTCTAGTTGTGGCGGTTCAAAAACCTAACAGTAACAATATGTTGAGTCTAATTTTATTTCTCACAAGCCCTGCAAATATCCAAATTTATAGATGTCTAACTCTACACTCTACAACACTACGGAAGTTCGGATGTCTGATTCTTTAACTAAATGTGTAACTCAAAAATTATAAATGTCCAACTTAAAAAATCTATAATCCGACGAATTTTTAGCTCTAGGAATATCTATATAACTTTACCAACGCTTAGCTCTATAATCTATTTAAGTCTTACTCTACAAATGTATAACTTTATATAATTTATAACTAAATTTATAAATAATTTGCAAACTCTACGAAAGTCTGGCTCTATATATAATTAAATGCTAACTCTATTTCTCTGTCTCAGTCTCAGAATAGATCTAAAACTCTACGACCGACCGCCCAGCTCAACACATTGCGATGTATCGGTCTAACTCTCTGATTGCCTCCACAGAACCACGCAGACATGGAGTGGAAGTTCGCCCGGTCCAAACTGTGGATGGGTTACTTTGATGAGGGCTCCACCCTCCCCGCCCCCTTCAACCTGATCGTCAGCCCCAAGTCCATCTACTACCTCCTCATGTGGGTCAAGGGATTTGTCTCTGATTGTTTTTGCCGCCAGGGGGCGCGGTACAACACGAGACGCCGGAAATCGTCTGAGGGGACCATCAGGGTATTCACCGTGTCATTTGTGTCGTCTGGACTAGAGAAAGCTCTCCGTGTTGTGGGCCTTTAACAGTCCGATATTTCTAGAGAAATTATTTTGCGTTCACAGTCGTTTTCTCTCTTTGCTCTAGATTGTATTTTTTTTTCTTGTTTTTTTTAACCTTTTCATTTCTTCTGTCTTTAGTTACTATTTACTTGGATTTATCTCCTTAGAGTTCCACTGTACTCGACCAACGAAAACCTCTTTTTCTCAAGAATGGTTTATCTCAAAATATTAGAATTTTAATTTTAAACCGGCTGTACTGTCTCAGATTGTAAGCAACAACTATAATTCCTCATTCAAATATTTGATCTTCTTTCCAAACCTTTATTGCACTTAATAGAAAACATAATTAACTTTAATTATCAACAATGTTTGTTTAATTGTGCATTTGAAACGTAAACAACAGCAGATTTTTGTGTGTATGATTGTATGATACTTCAGTGTATTTGTGTATTCCCGTTGCTTGTATATTTTTTTAATTGGGTGGAGGAGTGGGGTGATACGCCTTACATGAATACAATAATCTATTACATGGACGTGACAGGTCATACTTTATCCCCTTTTAATCCGCCGCTGTATTATAGTAGTCAGTTCTTGTAATTCCGCCCTTGCCAATAAAAGTCCAATCAAAACCGTCTTGAAACAGAAAGGTTTTCAATCAAATAAATGTCCAATAGAAAAAAATCAATCCATATTCCATTAATAAGTATTAACTAAACTTGTAGAAGACACGCGTTATATCGGTATAAATATGTAGAACTAGGTAAATATTTAAAGCACATGAAATTATTAACTTTTTAAAAAAATTATTGAGTTCAATAACTTTATTTGGTTGTCTTCCGCGTGGGGTATCTCACTCCTTCAGTATATTTGTATGGAATGTGAAGACTTTCAGTTAATTCCTGGGTTGTTTCAATGTTTTTATTTTGGCTTGGCACAACATTTCATCAGAGATTGGTTCATGACATTTAATTTATCTTTATGTATTTATCTTCAAATAATTTAGACATAAAGATTAATAATCTTGAAACTTATATGATTAATAGCTTTTCAGCACACGCAAATTATTTAACACATCAAAAATAATAATTGTTAAAATAATTGAAAAAAATCACGTTTTTTTAATTATTGATAGTATAAATCCCCGCCTTCTGCACAGACTTTTTGTATTTTGTTGAGACATTATACAATTTCAAGTGTTGTTGGTAGACATATTGGAATGACGTAGAATGCATGATAATTCGTTGTTTTATTTTTTGATGTTTATATTTTTCTAGTCAAAGAAATCGGTGGCACCGTCAGAGCTGGGTGTGTTCCAGGTAGGTGGTGATCTCTGGTTGGTCCTCCAACTGTAACACATACGTTATTTAATCTTGTACCGTCAGGGCCATGAACAGCCTGGTGTGTGTGGGTGGGAGGGGGTCCATTTAGCCCCATTAGGGAACAAACGACTGGATTTTATTTTTAAAAAATTTAACTTGATTTAAGCAATTGAAATGCTATCGGCAGGCTTGTCCATGGGACATATTTTTCTGTCCCATCCCATTCCATCCCACGGCAATTTATGCCTGTCCCATCCCATCCCATGGAACGTTTCCCATAGGAATTCCATGGGAAAAACATTCCTATGGACAAGAGACATGGGACTTTTTTTCTGTCCCACCCCATCCCATCCCATGACAATTTATGCCTGTCCCATCCCATCCCATCCCATGGGAATCCCACGGGAAAAACATTCCAATGGACAAGCCTGGCTATCGTCCACTTGTGAGTTGTACAGTGTGTATAGTGACGCCTGGTCCAGTCAAACAAATACATTACAAGTAACTTTTATGGAGTTACAAGTAACTGTGTATAGAGCTACGGGTAATTATGTATACAGTTACGGGCAGAAGCGTAACTGGGTTTTCCGCGCCCTTGGCTAATTTAATTTTGGCGCCCTTGACAAATGGATATTGAAAAATCCAAAATTTAGGAAAATACTGAATTGGAATAAATTGAAGGATTAGCCCATCGGCGCCCTTAGCAACTGCCCCAATGCCAACTCGTTGCTACGACTCTGGTTACGGGTGATTGCTCTATGATCTGGGCATCCTATAAAGTAAATAGTTTAAAGATTTAGTGGCTCAACAAATTAAGTATTTTGTAAGTAGGGCTGTAAGTCGTACGTAGTCTGTTTCCTCCTGAGTCAAGTTTTGAATGCTGGGAAAATGTGGAGAAATCTCATCAGTCGGGAGGAGTGATGACTTACTAAACACTTGGTACTGTTGTTAAACACATGGTACTGTTGCTAAACACTTTGTACTGTTGCTAAACACTTTGCACTGTTGCTAAACACTTGGCACTGTTGTTAAACACTTGGCACTGTTGCTAAACACTTGGCACTGTTGTTAAACACTTGGTACCATTGTTAAACACTTGGTACCATTGTTAAACACTTGGTACCATTGTTAAACACTTGGTACCATTGTCAAACACTTCGTACCCTTGTTAAACACTGTGTACCATTGTTAACACTTGGTACCATTGTTAAACACTTGGTACCATTGTTAACACTTGGTACCATTGCTAAACACTTGGTACCATTGTTAAACACGTGTTAACATTGTTAAACACTTGGTACCATTGTTAAACACTTGGTACCATTGTTAAACACTTGTTAACATTGTTAAACACTTGGTACTGTTTCTTAACATTAGGTACTGTTTCTTAACACTTGGTACTGTTTCTTAACACTTGGCACAATTGCTAAACACTTGGAGACATTGTCATTACATTGTAGTTTTAGTGACAATGCCGTCCCCCATAATGATACATTTAAATATTACACATATAATTGGGGATACCAATGTTTGTTTATACCTTCAATATATGCAGGTATTACCTAGTACAAGTACTATTATTTTTTATACCTCCAATACGTGCGGGTATTACCTAGTACTATTATTTGTTTATACATCCAATATGTGTGGATATTACCTAGTACTATTATTTGTTTGATCAGCTTCTTCATTTGATGTTTTCTTTAAGTGAATATATTACGATTTTCAGACAAAACAAAGTGGCGAAATCTTTACCAATTCAGACACCGTAAGTGGCGTAAGTATAGATCTATTTAATATTAAACATGCAGGAAATATTTACGGTAACCAATCATATTCTGATTAACATAAATGTATATAAAATATCACACGCTTGTCAACCAGTTTGGACCAAGATGTTCCCAGAAGACCTGATGTAGATGATATTGTTGTGCTTGTGTTATTGTTAGCATGAACATGTAGCACATAGGCATGTTAATTATTGTTGAACTTTTTTGATGACATGTATGCTAAGATTTTTTTAAGCCTCCAAATTATTAACCTCAAGGATTTGCCTGTTAGGAGGGAAGTCTTTGAAGACTCATTTTACTATGATAAAAACAAAATAAATTGAACTATTTCCCTTTATAAAGCTGTATGTAACATGACAGTTTGGATTCCTTGTGAGTGTTTATTTTTGTAAGCTATTTATATTATCATCTTAGCGTTAGTACAACATTCAAACATTGAAATACACAGAGGTGAATGGCTTTCTTTGTGATGATCAGTGAATGCACTGCATGAACGCTGAAAAACATGGCCAAAATTTTACTTATTTTTTAAGTAATTAATTTTTTTTTCAAGAGACCGCCATACAACGGACTGACCATGGAGCCGTCATACAACAGCCTGACTATGGTGCCGCATACGGAACCAGTTCCTACAGCTGTCAATCAAGATATTTCACAACAATATCAGGTGGGCAACTAGGTCAAGTCCATTTAGTTGGTTTCACTAGTTGTAGTTGTTTTTGGGGTTTTTTTTTGTTTGTTTTTTTTTTGTTTTTTTTTTCTTACATTATTATTTTATTTATTGACATATAATAAACTTTTTTTTTATTGGTATCGAGTTGAATATATGTAACAATTTGAGTTAAAATATTTTTTAAAATTTAATAACACCAACAAGCCAACAAAAAACAAACAACGTACGTCTATTCAAGCAATAATTTTGAATAACATTTATATTGTGAGGAATTTAGGGCGGTTAGGGCGCTGCGTATGTTTGGCCTTTGAGGTGCCGCTGGACTAACGAGCGAGTCCAGGCGACCAGAGGTGCGAACTTGGGAATCAAAGGACGAACGAGGCTTTGTAGACGGGAGCTGACTCACCAGGCGGGGAAATAATCTGGCCGGGTGTCAAGTAGGCCCGGACCGAGATACTCGGCCGAACGGTAGATGAAAGGAGCCGACAATTGAGACGGGTCAGAGCAGAGGAAAGGGGGGGATTACTGACCATGTCGGGGTACACCCACCTACCCCATTCTTATCTAAAGGGAGGTACAATTTGATTGACAGTTGACCGTTGGACAGGAAAGTCTGGGGGCGGAGCCTGGAATGGACTAACGCTCGGACTGAGACTGACTGAGGCACACACGGATAGAGAGACACGCAAGGAGAGGGAAGGAGTTATGAAGTAGGAGGCAGAGGTAGACAGAGGCATGTGTTAGAGAGATGTACGAAGAATGAATGTACAGAAGTTAAGTGATTAAAAGTAATGAAGTGTACATTCTGCCTTGGTGTTCAGTGTTTTAAGAATAATTAACCAAGTGTGTGAAGAGCAGAATAACAGTGAGAGTAGATAAGGATAGATAATCATAGAACAACCGCGGAACGTCACAATATCCTACCAGTAACTGCAATTATATTTTTTTTAAATACCAATGGCAACACGCCACTAACATCCATCCATCCATCAGGTGTCGTGCCTATAGGCGTAGGCGGTCATGCTTCTCCACAGCTCTCCGTCTTTGGTACTGTCCATCAGCTCCGCTGGTGATTGTGCCCCATGCCATCTTGTCAGCCGCCCAGCATATTTTCTTTCTGTCTGCCTCGATCCTTTTTGCCCTCAATCTTTCCTGTTGTTACTGTGTGTTCTAGTTCTCCTCGCCTCATGGTGTGCATTAAAAGTTTAGATTGTTCTTTCTAAAGTTAGACATAATTTTTATTTTCTGGCTTACTTCTTTCAGAACTTCTTCGTTAGATCTCTTCTCCGCCCATGGTAATTTTTACATTCGCCTAAAGAACCACATTTACAGGCTTCCAAACGTTTCTGTAGTTCATTGGTGACTGTCCAGGCCTCACATCCATAAGATAAAACTGCTTCAACGTAACACTGAGGCACTCTTTTCCTCATTTCCATTGATATGGAACCAAAACCTGAAAACAACAATGATGGACCACCAATAAATAACACATCTCCAAGGCCAGATGAAGTTTAAAAAAACAAATAAAATAGGGGTGCCACTAACATAAAAAAAAGATAATAACTAAAAGTAAAAGGAAGTGGGCAAAAAAAATGTGCTTCAGCACCAGTATCCCATGTGCTATAGCACCAGTATCTTATGTTCAATAGATCCAAGTTATCAAGTGCTATCATGCACTATATCACTAGTTTATCATGGGCTATAGCATAAGTATCTTATGTTCTATAGATCCAATGTATCATGTGCTCTATATCACTAGAGTATCATGTGCTATAGATCCAGTATCTCATCTGCTATAGCACTAGACCTGTCAACGGGTACCCGGGACCCGGGTACCCGTTGCCATCAGATTACCCGGGTAGTAAAATTCCGCCCGGGTACCCGTGAAAATGTAACTTTAACGTCTATATTAACGGAGGCCAAACTTCGGCTCCCAATCGGCTTTTTTTTTTTTTTTTTTTTGCGAAATAATTTTTCAAATGAAAATGTTTGTTTGAAATAAATGCAGTAAATTACATCTAAGGAGAAATATCTGTCAACGGGAAATGTATTTTGATACATCTTTTTCTCTCAACGTGAAACAGAAAACGCAAACACAAAAAGGTTTTGGCGCTTTAAAAGAGAATCATATAGATCTAGATAAGGAAAATAAATAACGATGTTAGAGATAAAAGCGGCGTTTGTTAGTAAAAAAAATCCCTTCTGTGACAGTAACTTCCCTTTGAAATACGCCGATTGAGACTAGCTAATGTTGCCCCTTCTCCCCCCTTCATTCATATAACCCACACCCCTTGCATTCGCTTGTGCTTCTTGTGGGAACTAACACGTGTTGACCTAGAAAAACCGATGTACAAGGTTGTCTGTATTTAAAGTTAATAAATTAATCAGTTACTAACAATTTCAAATGGGTAAGTCGTCGGCCGTGGGGCGGGACTGCACAGAGATGAATGAGGCCGTGCTTGATATTGTTAATAAAAACATCCCTGCTTTAAACATTAAAGATACTTTGAAATACGCCGACATAGAATTTCCGTATGTAGACGTTGTTTATCTCCCCCTCCTCCCCCCCCCCCCNGGGGGGGGTGTGTTTTAGAAATGTGACATTATATCAAAACGTGCAACTTAAAATGAAAATTCCACTTAAAAACTTGAACGCTTAAAATTTATTTACTGACGATTTACATGGATTTACACGTGTATCGATTTAATAGAGTTCAACTTCACATTAAATACAAACTTAAGTGACAATAAAGTTATTTCACAAATGCTCATTTTCAAAAACGAGGTACAGCTATTATGTGGGAGTGGGGCGGCGGCTGGAAATCTTTGTTCTAATGGGGTTCTAACTTTTTGTGACAGCGGCGGGAGGGGGGGGTATAAATCAGCCAAAATCACGTGACGTCACTTTGAGACGTCGGCCGTGTGGTTACTGAGAAATAAGGGGCATGGAAGGTGGCTAGGTTGCATAATATAGCTGTATGGCGGTGAAAATTATGCGATGTTTTGAACGGGTAACCCGGGTACCCGTTCGAAATTTGGACGGGTACCCGGGCAGCATTTTTCAAAAAATTGACAGCCCTATATAGCACCAGTATTTCATGTGCTATAGCACCAGTATTTTATGTGCTATAGCTCCAGTGTCTCATGAGATTTCGCCTTACAATCAAAGATACTTTGTTCACCAGGAGGTGATGAGACGATTGATTTGTAGATACATTCATCAGACGAAAAAACAGTCGAGACAGGACGGTGTCAACGAGGACGATATACTAGAGATCAAGCAGGACATCTCGAGTCTCAGGTAGGACAATTCTAGTCTCAAGTAGGACATTTCTAATCTCAGGTAGGAAATTTCTAGTATCAGGTAGGACATTTCTAGTATCAGGTAGGACATTTCTAGTATCAGGTAGGACATTTCTTGTCTCAGGTAGGACATTTCTAGTCTCAGGTAGGACATCTCTTGTCTCAGGTGAGACATTTCTAGTCTCAGGTAGGACATGTATTCATTTAACGCGTTAGGGATGCATTGGTCTAGCAGTAGCGCACTGGACTGCCGAACTGAGGCTAAAAGAGAGTCAAGTGCTCAAACCTCAGTGCTGGCAAGGCCCCTGGGGCATTGTGCTAGCCACGCAATTATTTGCTCGTTAGTGGCCGCATTGTCCGACATGGAATGAAAAGGGGTTATTGTTATTTGACGTGCGATTCAAACTAACATTGATCTCAGTTTAAAAAGTTAAGTAACACTCGCAGAATCCAATTAATGTTACTGTTATCATTGACAATATTACAGCCCAAAAGATTAGATAAAATTAATAACTAGCTATGTAATTGTAAATCTTATCTCTCATCAACTTTTTTATTTCTTTTCTTTCCGTGGACTTTTTTTTTCATTTTAAAATTAAAATAATAATAATAATTTTTACGTAAATTCTTTAATTTGGTGTATTATTCAGGTTTGAACTGCGGGAAGACAGGAAGCGGGAGATGATGCGCACGACAGGTCACATGGACAGCTTGAGACGTGACCTGCACCACACCATCAATCACCTGTCACCCATTCCCCCATCAGCCACGCCCATCAACGGGCTGTCACCCAACCACGGGTTGTACCAAACGACGCACTGCGGTAGGACATTGTACGACGGCCGTAGCTACCTACAGCCCCACCCCCCGGGCGATGGGCGGAGCTCCATCAATACGTCAAACGACGGGTTTGACTACACGAAGACAGGGACGCTAACCCTACTCGACCTCGACGGCTTGAAGGCGGAAATCTTAGCCGGCGTGAGGACTGAGCTCAGGGAAGCACTCCAGCTGACGTCACAGACTGGGTGGAAGCTCCCGCCGAAGCCGACGTCTTCACAGAATCACGCGACCTCCCCAGTTACGCCCCCCACCTCACATTCAACAACAGCTCTGCCCCCGTATGGCTCCGACCTCTATCACACTCACTTATACACCCAATTATAACCAGATCTCCTGTCTCTCTCTAACTGCGACATGGCAACGTGGTTAAATGAACAACTTCCACCACACACCCCAATGATTCCGATAAAACTTTTTACCGTGAAGGTTCTGTTATCATCAACAGAAGCCGAATAAACAAAACGTTACTACATGCCGTCCCAAAAAACTTTATGCAGATGGTAAAACTGTGATTCAAAGTAAGCTTGTTTATTGTTTAAACCTTCAAATTCTTCCTTCGCACCGAACTGTGTTATTGCAGTGTCATGACTTAGAAACAATGATATTAAGATGTTTCACGATGTTAACAGAATACCTTCAATGCCATTTGGACTTGCTACAAGTTGACAATCAACGTTCGTCCTCTAACAGGCGCTTGTCTCTTGCACGTTTCAGCCGGACAGACGTGTCGCAGAAATGCATGAAGTCACCGAGAGTGATTTATAAGTCAGCTTTTTATGAGTAGCGTCTTACAGATGAACAATATACTTCAACGATCAAAGTCAAACCAAACTAGTATCAGAGGCGTCACTATGGGGTCAAGTTATGAGGGGTTAACACCCCACTGTGTGACAATAATTCCTTGTGACGCCTCTGAATAGTAGAAGTCTATATCAGGTGTCTCCAAGCTTTTCTGCTGGAGGGCCGCATTAACTGTC
This sequence comes from Radix auricularia, assembly GCA_002072015.1. Lineage (NCBI taxonomy): Eukaryota > Metazoa > Mollusca > Gastropoda > Lymnaeidae > Radix > Radix auricularia. The sequence continues at coordinate 37,404 of MUZC01000215.1, forward strand.
AAACAGCAGTTTGGGGGCCGACTACACACAGTTTTTTAAAAAGTAAATTAAAGGTTGAAAATAGTATATTCTTTTTTGACATTTAAGGGTCTCCAGAACCGGAGAGGGCCTCTTGGGCCTCATCTGGCCCGCAGGCCGTAGTTTGCAGATCCCTGGTCTATATGCTTATCATTGTGCAAGTGGAAGTAATTTGTAATATAACTTTACAATGACGTCTATTTTCAGGGATGTTTACATATAAGTCTTGGTTGTCTTAACCATGGATTGTTTCCCCATCTTAATGAAACAATCTTCCAAACGATGCTACGTCATAGATAAGGTCACATGGTTTGGCTATTTATATTCTTACAAACCGATGTTTCCGTTCCTCACGAAAGTTTTGTATCTTTACTTGACATTATACTATTATGTATGTGATACAAGCTCTAGAGTTGAACCGTTGTATGCATTTCTTGTTGAAGTTTGACTAACGTGTACACATTATGTGAACAATTATTAAAAGATGTTTTAAAACCAGTCCGTCCTTTGAACCTTTCTGACTACAATTGTTGGGAGCGAGATCTGTGTTGAGTGTATTCAAACACTGACGTAACTTAAAGTTTTTAATTTTAAAAAAATACATTTTATACATGGTTATCTGTATCAGTAGGGCCGAGTGCTAAGGTCGTTGACTAGGGTCAAGTTCCCCACAGATATATGGGAGAAATAAGGTTAAGGTCAGCTTGACCTACTCACGGCAAAGATTATCTGGGCGTTTTGCCGTTATGAGATTAATGAGAAGCAATAATAAAAATAACAATAATTTGGAGTTCAAGTAGCGCAGTATCCCAGCCAGCAGCTGAACTCACAGCGCCTCATTATAAATATTTCCATATACTTATCAATTAAAACATTAATTTAGAATTTCCTAATGTTTCAGCAATGAAATGAAAAACTGTGTTGTCATCTCACTTATTTGTTCAAGTAAAAACAACATAAAACTTATACCATTGAGTTCTTCTTATCGTCAGATACACCTCACGTTAACTGAAGACATATATATGACATGGATCATAGAACAAAATGATATCAAAAGACAAAGTCGCTTTAAAGTTATATAATTATTTATTTATTTTAAGTTATGTGTTACATGGCAAAATTCTGCAGACAAATTTTCGTAGCACGTCCATAACAATAACATAAATGCCTAAAACTAAATATAACATCTCATACTGATAATTCTATCTTAAAATGGCATAAAAATAAAACAGCAAAAATAACTGGTTCAAAAATCGTTCATCTATAATTTTTTTTCATTTAAACTGGTGATATTTTCTGAATGTATTGAACCTTTAAAGAACCAGTGGGTGATATATGCCCCACCATAATAAAATAATCTAAAAATTTACTTTAAGGCATTTTCATATGATATTTTTTACCTCTACTCTAAAGCCCAGTGTCCCTTCCCTGGCACAAAAGGGAGCTAACAATTTCATCTTAACATAGTTATTCTTTAGTGAATTCCCTTTAGCAAATGGCCACCCCCATGGCTCTTTGTACTGAGAGACGACCACCTATATTTTTTTGAATCAGCTCTTTATCAGGAGGTAAGGTTCCAATTAATTTATTGTTTGAAATGAAATGATAATGTTTCAAACACTTATGAATGCACATAAATATTAAATGCTAATAATTTTTAGATGCTTTATAAAACCATTGGGTCACTTGGCGACCCAGTGGGGCGTTAGTGGTATGAACTTTTATAGTTGTTGCCCTTGGTTACCGTTTGTCGCTAAGACTTATTCGTTGCACTATAATAATCTAATATCTTATTAACTTATTCATATTTTTAGTTATATTATTATTTAGTGCTATTATTTTTAACAGAATATATTGTTTTTATGCATTATCCATTATTATTATAAATGATCTTTTGCATTATTAATATTCCTTATGTCTTATGTAAAAAAAAAAGTTACTACAATAGCAATAGTAATAACAACAAAAGGGGTTTTTAGGACTAAACTGTAACTGTAACTAAGCCTAAAAATAGGCCATACTTTATAATAATAATGCAAACAAAATTATTTTTCTATTTTTTCAGAAAATTTTATTCTAGATGATCATAGGAAAGAATTTTACGAGATTAGAATAAAAAGAGGCCCGCAAATGATTGTGCATGAAGCACAAGTAATATTGACAAAATGGCTGGAGCTGGCAGCCATAGACACCAACGATCCCAGGGCAATATAAGACATGGTGTTGATAGACAATTTTTTTGAAAAACGCAACATCAGCGTTAGTCACATATTTAACTGACAAAAAGATTCGAACCCATGCGGAATTAACAAATTCTTTAAGAACTTTTAAGGATTCACATCCTGATGTTGAAATGGTCAAAAGACATGATTTCTTGGCAACAGTCCAAAATATCAAACCTGAAATCATCTGCTATTGCTGCAGGAAGAGAGGACACATAGCAAGGCATTGTCATTTCAACAAAGGATAGATGTCACCCAAGGTCAGTCTAACAAGAAATAATATAGAAGCAAGATATGGACAGTCGTTTTGAAAGGGAAGACAGAAAATCGTGGAGAGGAAAATATAATCACAATTCCAGCTATAGAGATTATGATCAAGACAGAAGATCATGGAGATGTAGATATGATTGTTATTCCACAGACAGAAATTATAATCATATATGTAGAAAAAATTATAAACAAAACATGGATGATAGGGAAAAAATGAATCGAGAAGACACAAGGGCCAGTGATACCGTGGCAGCTAGTAATAGCCACAGACTACTTAAATTTTATCCAGTGTATGTGAATAACAAAAGATGCATGTGTCTGCGGAACTCATGGGGCACAACAATTGTAGCACACAGCAAAATAGTAGAGGAAGAAGATTATGATGGCAAAACAGACACACTTATGATGGCACAATAATAGATTGCCCGACTGTTACACTCAATACTAACTCACCCTGGTTTCAAGGTGAAGTTAGAGCAAGCGTACTGAAAGATGCCATTTGCAACCTAATTATAGGCAATATTGAAGGTGTTGTCGACAATTCTGGAGAAATGTTTAAGGCATGGTGTGAAAACAATTACCAGATATGTGCCAATCTACAAACAAGAGTCACCACAAGAAGAAATGAAAATACAGACATTGAAGTTGATGAAAAGATTCAAATAGGAAGTAAATTAATGTCCAATCAAGAATTTAAAAAACTTTGAGAAAAAGATAAAACAACAATGGAATTAAAAATGAAACTCATCAAAGATAGCCAAACACGCTGCAATAAACATTACAAGCTAAATAGAGGCCAACTGATAAACATAACTGAAGCTGGTAAATGTAAAAGAGTGGTTATTCCTGAAACATTGCAAGAAACCATTCTAAAAATGGCACATGCCAGTCCTTTAGGAGGACACTTGGGCGCCAAGAAAACAATTGCTACCATAGCGGATAACTTTTATTGGCCTGGCATGACTAAACCGGATAAGCGTAGACATAACAGCCAGTATCTTTTAGCCACGCCCATTCCAAAAGGGAAGTTGGGTCATAAGAAATCCTTATCTGTATTGTTTATATATGTTACCGGCAAAGTGTGAAATCAGTCATTCTATAGAATGCCTAGGTAATGTATAGAATGCCTGATGGTTTCAGGCAAACTGTGAAATGATTTGATATTTTATACATTGCCTAGGCATTCTATAGAATGCCGGATTACCTGCCGGCAAAGTATATAACAGACCTAAAGAAATCATTTTTCCCGCTGTGTTTGAGGTGGCGCTTGGGTCGTTGTTTAATGGCGACGAAGCACGTGCTGGTCGAGTGCCGTACGCGTCAAGAATTATCACAATACAGCGTATTGTTGGTACGACGTTCCACTACCACGCCACGGATATCGCCAGTGCAGTGCGTAGTATCCGGCTGAGGTTTCAGAGACGCTACCGTGTCATCTTTTCCCATGGATTCTAGTGTCACCATGTCGGAAGGCAGTGTAGTGACAGGACATGAATCACGCCATGCTGACATGCAACGACGGTTCTGCGATGAATTGTCTCAAGTAAGAGCCAACGCTGCTAAAAATAGTGTTTCTCTAACCGAAGCCAATTACCAAAAGTTAGTAGACGATTAGAAAAAGGCTAAGACGACCATTAAGAAGAAACCAAGGGAATATTGGCTTTTGAAACACTGTGACGTAATGATGGTCGAGAATAAGACTAAGTTGATCTATCCTATTAAAGAAGATACAAGTACTATTCAGTTTTATGTCCCAGACTCCGAGTTATTTGACGTACTCCATAAGACCCATTTGGCTATTGGTCATGGAGGAAGGGACAGAATGTTGAAAGAACTTTCACCCAAGTATAAGAACATTACGCGTCATGATGTTGAGCTGTATCTTCACCTTTGTGAGCCTTGCCAGAAAAAACAAAAAGGTGTTAAAAAAGGTGTTGTGGTCAAGCCAATGGTTTTTTCTGAATACAACTCCCGTTGTCAGGTCGATCTCATCGATTTTCAATCCCATCCTGACCGAGAATACAAGTTCATAATGGTGTACCAAGATCATCTCACCAAGTTTGTAGTTCTCAGGGCTCTGAAATCAAAGAGAGCGGAAGAAGTAGCCTATCAGCTCGTCGACATATTTACGCTGCTTGGTGCTCCAACTATTCTGCAGTCCGATAACGGCAGAGAATTTGCAAACAATGTGGTAAGCAGCCTAAAGGAGTACTGGCCAACCTTAAAGATCGTCCATGGTAAGCCGCGCCACTCACAAAGTCAGGGGAGCGTCGAAAGAGCTAATCAGGACATTGAAAATATGCTGTGTGCTTGGATGCAAGATGAAAAAAGTAGCTGCTGGAGTGAGGGATTGCGATTCGTCCAGCTTATGAAGAACAGAGCTTTTCATTCTGGGATTAAGAGGTCCCCATACGAAGCTCTCTTCGGCTGCAAAGCTAGGGTAGGTCTCTCGACGTCGTTCCTACCTGAAGACGTTTTACGAGACGTAGAGACTGAGGAAGAACTCGAAAAAATAATAGACAGCGTAAAAATAACAGGAGAGCAGGAACAAATGCGAGATGAAGCAATGCAAGAGACACAGTCCCCTGCAGAAGACATAGATGAGAATGCAATCCACGATGGAGGAAACCAAAGCAATGGTGAAGCCATGGTTATTGAAGAGCCGTTCATTTCCGTGGATACTGAAAAGCCTTCTTCTTCCGCTATCTGCTGCGTCTGTTTAAAAGAAACCACGGGTGCTCATACATGTCGAAATTGTGATCGAAACGTGCATGCCATCTGTGGACATTCTGCTAAAGACGATGACGGCGAGGAAGTAGAAGGTTATGGGGTTAGCATTTTATGCAATGTTTGCTTCAATATTGAGAAAGCTATCAAAAATAAAATGGAATCGAAACATAACCTCGAGATGCAGGCCAAAAAAATGAAAAGAGATTCTGACAAGAAATTTCCTCCTGTGCCTTTGGGTGCCACTGTGCGAGTTCCGATTCCCGACGTCGACAAAGGACGGGGTGACTCACGCAATCTCTTGGCGGTTGTTATGAGCGTGACGGAAGATGGCTTTTATCGACTTGGAACTGCACAAGGAAGCTTAAAACAACTCTACGCCAGATCAGAATTCACCGTATGTCCAAAGAACTTAATGAGAATTGAAGACGTCCCTGACCACGAAATACCTCTCCGATCTGCAGCTACTTCTCAGTCCACAGGAAGCGGACAAGGATTCGTCAGATGTATGTGCAAGACAAAATGCCAAAATATGAAGTGCCTTTGCGTGAAAAAGAAAGTTAAGTGCAACTCAAAATGTCATTCTAGCCTTCCCTGCTGCAACAAGTAGGCCTTGCCAATTGTGCTTTGTGTTTTACCGGTAACAATATTCTATTAGCATTCTTCTTTAATTCGCGAGATGTATGTGCAACATCAAAGTGCTAAAATATGGAGTGTTTTGTGTGAAGAAGAAAGTTAAGTAAAAAGTGTCATTCCAATCTCAGTTCTACTTTCATTGTTTTCCGGTAAGAATATTCTGTGCTTTATTTCGTATTTTTGTTTTTCCTTTTCAAATGCGTATTAATTAATAAAGGTTTCTCATCTTGTGCCGTTTTAACACTTTGCCTAAACGGTACTGGTCATTCTATATAATGCCTAGGAATTGTATAGAATGCCTAGGAAAAGTATGTAACATCTTCATAAACGACTTCTATTTCACAGTTTGCCTGAAACCATCAGGCATTCTATACATTACCTAGGCATTCTATAGAATACCGGGATTTCACACTTTGCCGGTAACATATA
>MUZC01000215.1:48924-59222 GCA_002072015.1 Radix auricularia
GTTTTTTAAACAATAATTCATAAGTTCTGTACTTGTACTAGTTAAAAGAATTTTATGAATTTAAGGGGCTAAACTGTTTCTTTTTGCAATTCATTCACAGAAGTTTAAAATTAACCTTATCATGATGTTTGAAGTGTAGATTGTCAAGACAAGGAGACATTTATTGTTAAATTTTTTGTATCATTTAATGCAACTATAAAATATTTTCTTATGGCTTATGGTGTTGAGCATTGTTATTTCTGACAATTCATTTTTTAATAAGTAAATATATCTGAGAACAATTTAAAATGCTTTTGATTTAATTATTTTTTTTTAAAAACGTCATTATTTAAAAATAACTTGGGGCCAGTATATTTGAAATTAATTTAATTCATGTAAATACACTTTAATGCTATTGATTCATAATGCTTACTGTGCTGATCAACACTATCTTTAGTTTGATGTATGGTATGTTGAGTTATGTCAATTGCATAATTTTTTATGAATTTTTAAATTTTAGCATTTTTAATTATCACGTATTAGTACTTAGTGTTAGTACTTATGAGGGTACTAGTTTTAAGGATTTTATCAATTAAAGTGATTAAACTGTTTCTATCTTGAAATTCATTCACATGAATTGTTAGGCTTATTAAAAATACCTTAATTTGATGTTAGATGTTGGATATATTGATTTTTGTGACGAGGTGACATATTTTTATGTTTACATTTGTGTATCATTTCATGCCACTTTTTAAAAGCTAATTTAATGGGGTTAAGCATTAATAAGATTTCTCTCATTTCATTTTTTTATAATTAGATTCATCTGAGAACATTTTGAAATGCCTTCGGCTCAATAGTGTTTTGCCAAGCATTTTTTATAATTTTTTTAAAAACTTCAATTTTTGAAAATTTAATGGGGTGGGTATCTTTGAACTTATTTTAATGGATGTAAATGTCCTTCAATGCTATTGATTCACATTACTCATTGTTCCTGTTAAAATTACCTTTAATTTGATGTATGGTATGTTTATTTATGTCAATTGCATAAATTTATATGAATTTTTGAAACTGTGCATTTTACACTTTTTCGGTCGGAAAATAAAAATGAAAAAAAAAAAGATGTTTTCAATTTTTAAATATTTTTTTACTTTTGAATGAATCAATGTACAGGCTTCAAAAAAATTGGGCTTATTAATTATAAACTTTGTTGTAACTTTACCAATTTCTAGACATCTCAGTAACTTATGTTAAAAAATACCAGTCTTTGAAAATGACCTTTTTTGAAAAATGAAAAAATTCCGATTTTGGCCTTTTTTCAAAAAATTTGAAAATAGCATAACTTTTTTGTTTTTTAAGATAACTCAGTAATTTTTTTTCCCAATGTCTTAGAATAAAAAGTACTACAACATGAAATACACCAAAATTATAAAATCCTAAAAATTAAAATCAGTTTGGACTACCTAATTGTACCGTGACTCTCTATTAATCTGTTTTCAATCTGGACTCTCGTGGGTGTGTTTGTGCACGAGACAATAGCAGTGATTGCCAGGTCCTTGACACCCATATGGTCGCGTCCATTGAAGTGACGGGAGACGGGACACTGTTTATCTTGTGTAATCGCCCTAATATGTTCAGATATTCGGCACGACAAGGATCGTCCCGTCTCTCCTATGTATTTCAAAGGACAGCGCTTACACACAATGGTGTAGACAACGTTGCGGCTAGCGCAGGTGAAACCATCCTTAATCATAAATAGTCCCTTAGGGAAGTTTATCTGTTCGGCTTGCACAACAAAAGGACATGTCTTACACCGAGGTCGGCCGCATGGTATAGTACCCAGATGCTTGGGGGATCCACATGGGATGAATATGGTCTTTTCTTTGTCCACCTAGGCAGTTGCCCCGCCCCCTCTCTGCTTTCCTATATAAAATCGCTCTGTCATCTCTCAGTTTCACTTTTTCTTTGGATACTTCGGATTCCACCGCAGCTAAGTTCCTTCATTTTTCATTTTTTATTTTTATTTTCGTTTTGTGTGTGTCTTGTATGTTCGTTGATAAAGGCTCTTTGCCGAAACGTTCGCTGTTTTGTTACGTCCGGTCAGGCTAACCCATACCTTGTTTACGTCTTTTCCATTGAATTTAATAGTGATAAGTCAAGTTGAACTTTGGAGGCTAGAACCAAGTTTATTAATTTAGTTAATATACCCTAGACAACGAGACATATAGCTGCTGGTCTATATACCCTATATCCCAGTACTTAGCATTGGGGAACTCGTCCGTACGTAACATTAGGGCCTCGTCCAAAGGGGCCGTCCATAAATGACGTCACGCGCCTAGGGGGGGAGGGGGTCACAAATTTGTGACGATGCGTGACGAGGGGGAGGGGGGGTCTTGGAATTGTGACGTCACATCGCAATTTATTGTTGACAATTTATTTAATTATGATGCTTCACGCGTGTCGTGCCTGAGAACAAATTAAGATGGACTCATCCGCGATGTACCAACACCCCTACTAGTCACAATAGTATCGACCCGTTTCCATGCCAATGGTTACAAGCGTGCCGTGCAGGAGCTCAAATTATAATTAAGATGAAAAATTTAAATGGAACAGACATAAACATGGCAAGGGTTAGCCTGACAGGACGTAACAAAGCAGCGAGTGTTTCGGCAAAGAGCCTTTGTCAACGGACATACAATACACAAATTAAACGAATATAAAAAATAAAATATAAAAAGTTGGCTGCGGTGAAATACAAAGAATCGAAGAAAGCAAATTACAAATTAAGACGAGCTCGTCTTTTATCTACCAACACCCCTACTAGTCCTAATAGTATCGACCCGTTTCCATGCCGATGGTGTTGACCAAGCGAGGCTGGAAGGAGTCAAACTATTTAGTGATCAGCGACCTTTCTACTTTCTACGCAATTTTGTCCAGCGATTTTTTTTATATTTTGAATCGACTCGACGTCCTTTTGTCTTTGTAAGTACATCCTATTAGTATTAGTCTTACTATTAATTTGATATTGACTCTTTTAGTTAATGAATTTACTCAACAAGTTTCACCTGATATGTAAAGCTTTCAGCAAGAATAGAAATTCACAAAAATAAACTGTAAACACGGTTGTGTGTGTGTGTGTGCGTGTGTTTGAGTGTGTAATATAAAGTTTATATTACAAACATACTTAATTGAAGCTGATAAATTACTTAAATAAGAATATCTTCTTTTCATTTTGAAGAATGAACCACTATCAGGGGCGGATTAAGACTGCACGGGGCCCCTGGCTGCAATCAAACGGGGGCCCTATACAGCCAGCGTTCCTTAAAATATGATTGCTAACAGCTAATATAAGACTGTAACTAAATATTATGTAGTGAATATGCTATGAATGTTTCTTTTTATTTATATATGTATTGTTGTTTCCATGTAAAGCGCTGTGAGCCTGGCTCCTTGCTGGTATACAGCGCTATATAAATTATCATTTTATTATTATTATTATTAATAATGAAAAAAGAAACGAACGCGAAGAAATAACTGTTTAAAATGTTCTCCGGTGTGTTAAAAATTGAGTGTGAAAAGAAAAACTTTGACATTCCACCGCTGGAAATCGAACCCGACACCTTTTGCATCACAAACCTGTGCCCTTTCCACACGACCAGCGGAGCTTGTCTAAATTGAGAAATTTTAAAAATATAAACTATATTTCATACTAAGTGAGCCAAGTTTTATAGATTATTATGACTGTCAGGTCTGAATCGCGCAGTGTTAAGAAGACGTAAGAAAATTCCCGAATCGTGTTTTTTTAGCGCATTTTCGAGAAGTCGAATGCGCTATTGCACCCGTTTTGTCCGTCCGTCCGTCATCACCCTTGATCTCAGCATCCATAAGTCCTAGACCCATGAGGTATATATGTTTTTTGTATGTCCTGACCTGCCATTTGTGCATCAACACTCAGTTACTCGATCCGTTAAAAAACCCCGTTAAAACTACCAAAAAATATTTCGAATCGAGAGGTAACACTAGCGCAGGGAACGGCCGCCATTGCCGGAAGTCGAATGCACAATCCTTCAGGCATTGAAGAGTGGTGCGAAAGGTTGCAAAAGAATTAGTTGGTTTTTTTTAGTTGACGTCATTAGAATATGTGTAAAAGTTTAGAGAGTTTTACGTCATCATTTGTGGTGACTTGTAGTTAGATTAAAGAGAAAATATTTTTTTTTTAAATGTAAAGAAATGACTTTTAAATAAAAAAAATGTCAGGTATATTCATTACACAAGAAAATTCATAAAAATATGTCTAAAATCTAAACACAATTACTGATAACTACATAATTCTGATATCTAACATAAGTACTGATACATAATACGAAAATGCGCTAACACGTCCTGAATTCCAATAGGGACCAGGCTTAACATGATTTCTTTTTTAGCCAAACTTTTTAAAATGGGAATTTAGGAAATCATAAGGATTTTGCTTAACATATGGGAATTTTTTAGATTGACAATTTAAAAGAAAATAATTACATTCTTGGATGAAAATAAAATAAAATAATTTGAAACATGCTCATTTTCAAATAGGAAATACTTTTTTTTGTGTTGGTGCGAGGCTCTTTGACGTCATATTTGTTTATTTTTAGCGTGTCTAGGTTTTTTATTTCGGATCTAGTTTTTTTCCTGACGTTTTTGCTAGGTTTTTTCCCAACATTGTCACTGACAGTAGACTGCCGACAGTTTACAGTCAGATTGTGTAAATGTATTACTATTAAATAATATAATTAATTAGTCTGAGCCCGAATCATCATAAAATGTTTGTTACATATAAAGGACCAAATCATTAATAATATGTAAACATATAACAATCTATATAACTAGTAACCATGTATGATTGATTCATTATTAATAAATTTCAAAACATTCATTTTTTAAAAAAATATTGTTATCAATCACAGACAAATTTAAATTACAGGAGTATCCAAATAACTTTTTAAAACTTCATAATGTTAAAATTTAAAGTATAATCTATATTTTGGCTTTGTAGCCAAGTTGTTAAAAAAACGTACAGATTAAATAAAAATTGGAAGTACCCTATTAAGAATTGCCTTAAAAATGCATAAATATTTATTATTTTTTAATTTGGAAGTCAAAAGTCATTAAAATGAATGCGAAAGCATTTAATTAAAGTTGCCACTTTTCAGATTTTTCCCAAAATTTTTAATGCATTTCGGAATTTTTAGCACAATTTGGGAATTTTTTTACCCCTGGCTGGGAAAATCTGGCACTTGAGACTTCGCAACTCTGGAATCGCAATCAGTTTAATAGATAATGATTATAAATTTATTTAATTTATTATATTTTCAAGGGTTCGTGCAAACATTTGTACACTTTTATTATAAAATATAAAAAGTTTGGGGGCCCAAAATCGTCGGGGGCCCGTGGCTTTAGCCCGCTCAGCCCCCCCCCCTTAATCCGCCATAGACCACTATCATGGATAAAGATAAAATGTTCCAGTCTATTTTTGAGGCGTATGTGGTGGCATATTCTTCAAAGAGCAAACATATTTGCCAAAATGAAGTGGTTCAAAAGTGGAATGAAATAAAAAATGATGGCGATTTGCAAGTCAAAGTGGATCAATACTTGCAAGAATTAAAAACTATTTCCACCGCAAAAAAGGGATCACTACTGACATTTTGGGCTAAACAATCATCAAGTGCTGATACAAAGAGCTCTAAGAAAGTGCTGGTAGCAAACCCTGAGAGTTCTGTGTCGTCTCCTGACGTAAAAATTAACAAAGTAGGGGTTGATGATTCAGCACCTACTACTAGCAAGCCTACATCATCAAGAATTGCTACAGCCCAGCTGCAATTACAGTCAGAGATTGATATTTTGAATTCCGATCTCATTGGCTTGTACGAACGACAAAAACACGGCATGCTAACACTGGAACAGAATGCTGAACTGAAAGAGAAAAAAAAGACTGAATTGGAAAGCAAACTGAAGAGGAAAAAGGATGAACAAAAAAGGTCACAAAAAGCAAGAGATGAGAAGAAAAGAAAATTGAATGCTGTTTGAAAAAAATTGCACAACTCTAAACTTCAGGGCCACCTCTGGTAGGCCAAGAATTGAGGAAGATCAGCCATTATTGTTGGAAACTATTGTAAACATTGCTATGCATGGATCAGCATCTCATGAAAGAAGGCAGAGTGATGTTTACAGAAGTATTAAAACATTAGATCAGCTGACTGAACAATTAAAGCTTGATGGCTTTACAATTAGCAGAAGTGGGCTCTACCTTCGTCTTTTACCGAGATGCAGATCATCTCTTGAAGGACAGCGTCACGTGTCAACGGTCCCAGTGAAACTGATCAGGGCACAGAATGATCAACATGCCAAACATATCGATGGTTTATTTTGTACGGCATCTATTAAGCACTTGGAAGAGTTGGCTTCCATGCTAGGACCAAATGAAGTGTGTTTTTTGAGTCAAGACGACAAAGCCCGTGTGCCCATTGGAATGACCGCTGCAAACAAGCAAAGCCCATTGCTGATGCATGTTGAATACAGAGTCAGCTTGCCTGACCATGATTGGGTTGTAGCAGCAGGACACAAACTAATTCCTTATGTCTATGCAGGAATTCAAATTCAGCCCAATGGTCTAGGAAACCGAGAAGCTGTTGGTTATTCTGGACCGACTTATATAGCAATAAGATCGGGAAAACACTCATCCTCAACAGCATTCAGTCACGGTCTGGATTTTGAAAAATTGCTTCATATCAAGGAGTTTGACAGTATTACAAGGAGTGGGATTGATCGCCTAGTGAAGCCAATTTTAATATTTATTGTTGATGGTGGCCCAGATGAGAATCCGAGATATCAAAAAGTTATTAAAGTTGCCATTCACAATTTTCTACAGTGCAACTTAGATGCATTATTTGTTGCTACCAATGCTCCAGGAAGGAGTTCATTTAATAGGGTAGAAAGAAAAATGGCTCCACTTAGCAAGGAACTCACTGGAATCATATTGCCACATAACCATTATGGTAATCATTTGAATGAGAGAGGTCTCACCATAGACAGTGATTTAGAGATGAAAAATTTTCAGTTTGCGGGAAACACTCTTGCTGATATTTGGTCACAGTTGGTAGTAGATGATTTCCCAACTGTGGCTGAATTCATCCATCCAACACAATCTGAACTCGATGAAAAACAAATGTTGTCAAAGGATCAGAAATGGTATGATGTACACGTGCGAACAAGCCAGTACTTGACCCAAATTATAAAATGTACTGACAACAAGTGCTGTTCAAAACAAAGAAGCTCTTATTTCAGTGTATTAAGAGATAGATTTCTGCCTCCTCCTGTACCAGTTGCTCAAACAAGCGAAGGTCTTAAAATTCCAGAACGGACAATAGATGGAACATCACATAAATTCCCATCTCTATTTGCAACACTAAGTTTGAAAGTGGAAGATTTGCTCCCTCGCTCTTCAAATCCTTATAGATCAATCCCATACGATTTGTACTGTCCATCAATACAATCCGTGATTGCTGAGAGGATTTGCAAGAAATGTCACATGTATTTTTCTTCTTTAGTCATGCTCCGCAGTCATTCTGCAACACACAAGGTGGAATCAACTATGCCTCCCAAACGCATCAGACCACAGAGAGTCGCCGCACGTCGTCAACGGGAGCTAATGGTTGTCATTGCAAATGAAGAAAATGGAGAGTGTGCAGATTGGATGGATGAAGAAGATCTTGATCTGAACGGAATATCAATTCCAGGGGATGAAGAGATGCAAGCTGCTATCCCTATTTATTCCATGAAGGAACATTTTTCTTCACCATGGGAAAATGAAGAAGCTTAGAATTTTGTAGATCTTTTTTAATTATTACATTTTTAAAATATAATTCCAGTAATTATACCAAAGATTTTTCATTTTTTGAAACACATGATTGTTATAATTCTACGTCATTTATTATTCTTTGTTCTACTACAAAGTATTGTATTTAGTTATAATACTACTTTATTTTAACATTATATGAGAATTTGACTGCAACACTCCAAAACGCGTGCAGTTTTATCTATATGATGAATATTTGTAAAATAATTTGTTGTAATTTTCAGCTTTCCTTTTTGTTACATATTTTCTCATCAAATAGTAAAATAAGCTCTTTCTATGGCAGAGGATGTTTCTCATTTGTGCAGCATTGTGCCTGACACTTTTTAAAAAAGTTTTTTATTTTTTCTATGGTGATATTGATATTAATTATGGTAAAATTTATAATAAACATTGATGTATTTTATATCAAACTAAACTGACGTAAATTGAATAGGAAATACAAATATTAAAAATGTTGAAACCAATACAATATTACCCAAATAAATAAGTACTTTTCATTAAAATTTATACTTACTTGTAGTTATCAAATTTTTGTGTTTTATTTTCTCTTTGTTACAAATCTGAACTTACCTTACTACAAACTTGTCATTATATAGCTGTGACTGTAATCCTTTTGTTTCTTTTCTCCTTTATTTATTTAATTTATCACAATATATGGTCCATTTATGAAATAAATGCTTTTCAAATTTTGAAAATATCCCATTCAGTTTTAAAAATACAGTGGAACCCACTTATCTCGAGCTCGCTTAGGTCGACCACCCCATTAAGTCGACGGTTTTTTTTGGAACCGCCAAATTCTCTCTTTGTCTTAGTATTTTCTCGTCGTTTAATTCGATTTTTTTAAGTCGCCGAAACCTCATAACACGAGCACAAAAAAGGGTCAAATTTGCCACTTAACATCGGTTATCTCGATGGCCATGGCCAATCGCCAATTCTGAAAATGTTAGCTATGATTTCTGTCTCAACATGGTCTGCTGGTGACGTCACAGCCCACTTGTGTTTTGCTCTCAGCGCTGTATTTCTTCGAGTACTATGGCAATGGCCCTCAAGGCCACGAAAAATATCAGCTGGCGACGTGTGCTGGTGACGTCACAGCCCTCTTGCGTTTTGCTCCCAGCGCTGTGTTGCTTCTAGTAATCTAGTACTATGGTAATTGGCCATCAAAGCCACGAAAAATATCAAATTGCGACGTGTGCTGGTGACGTCACAGCCCTCTTGCATTGAGACCTGTGTCGTTAACTTAAATCGCCAGCTTTTGAAAATGTTACTTATCGTTGCCACTCACCATATCACTTCCGTATTTTCGCGCGTCTTATAAAAAGTTTTACGATTGGTTAAGTTTATGCTAGCTAACCAATAAAATTGATCGTTCAATAACAGTTCACAAAGTAACTGCATATATACGATACGTTTCAGAGATGTGTTGGAGAATAATAAAAGTTTTTATCGATAATCGACGTTGGTTTTTATTTTAAATTTGTAAATTTCTGCTGTCAGTTGGTGCACATATACCTTTTGTTGTTAGCAAACATGTATGTAGAATTTTATAGCATGCCGATAGCTTCATCAAACAAATAACGGCAATGCTGTTGTGTTTAAAAAAAAACTCTTAAAACATGTGCATGAACATTATCATTTATTAACGCTAGTGATGTGACAATACCAAAATCATAGGCTCCCCAGATTTTTAAATATATAATATAACAGACTAAAGACAGTTTACCCACCCCCACTCTCAATCTCCCACACCATTAATGTTGGTTAGTCCTATTAGCATCAAGTTACCGAAGGAATTTTAAGCTGATTGGATCGTATGGAATAATAAAATGTACCGTGAGCAAACTTGTTGTCATTGGCAACCATTCATCCTTCAACCTCATTTTGACTATTACATGCACTGTACTACTGCTTTGTTCACATAGTTTCATTCATAACAAGTGGCCGTGTGCAAAAGCCATTTAACTATTGGTTAGAATTAATTAAAATATGTCAAAGTTGAAGGTTCAAATGGAGTACCTAATTTATTTGTGTACGTTTATATAGAGAATAGTTCGTTTTGTCATGAGTCATATATAGGTCACGATACACCATTATTTGTGTAGCTTGTAAGGAAAATCAAGCAAGTGGCTTCGAAGGCACGGTATGGCTCAATCTGGGAATCGCCGCAAAACGGCGATATATTTAAACTTAAACGGTCTTTTAAAACGAACGGTCTTAACAACCGTAAGAAAGAGTGAAGAAATAGGGTCCCGATATTCCTATACGATTCTGATTAATCGTCCCAACGCACAACACGTACATAAAGAAATTTCAAGCGCATGTTAATATTTTGCCGCCATATTGGTTTTCGCTTTAACTCGATCATCGGTTATGTCGATGCCATTTTTCATTCCCCGACGCCGTCGACTTAAGCGGTTTCGACTGTATT
>MUZC01000215.1:71105-101039 GCA_002072015.1 Radix auricularia
TCTCTTGCATCTGTCATTAACGAGAGAGATGACTATGATAACGAATGTGATGCTGAAATAACAAAACTGCCAACGTTGGATTCACATTAAGAGTCAGTCAACGACATCAGCATTAACAACACCGAACACAAGGGCAGATAACCCATCTAAATAGGATATTGTCAAAATTTACCTCAGTTATCTCCGATGTTCCCGGAAAAACAAATCTAGGACACCATACAATAGATGTAACATCAGACACACCTATAACCCTTAAGCCTTATGCTATACCGTACAAGCTACAAAATGTGCTGGCAGAGGAAATAGAGCAAATGTTAAAATTAGACATCATTGAGGAGTCTCACTCATCTTACGCAGCACCTGTAGTTCTAGTTAAAAAAAGGATGGGACAATAAGAACATGTGTCGATTACAGGAGATTAAACTCAATCACTAAATTTGTAGCTGAAGTCATCCCAGATCAGGAAGAGTTGATGTCAAAACTGCACAATGGCAAGTACTTTAGTAAACTTGATCTAACTAAAGGGTATTGGCAAATACCTTTAGATGATAAGAGCAAAGCTTTAACTGCTTTTAGAGTACCATCAGGGCTATATCAATTTAAGTACATGCCTTTTGGCCTTGCAACGGCCCCACTTACTTTTAACAAGATCCTTAGGAAACTGTTTCAGGGCATGAAAAAAGTCATTACTTATTTTGATGACATTTGTATTTTCTCCAGCAACTGGGAGGAACATCTAAACGAGTTGACAGAAGTTTTCCTCCGACTAAAAGAGTCAGAGTTCACAGTCAAACCATCCAAATTAAAGTTAGGTTACTCAAGCATTACTTTTCTTGGACACGTCGTTGGAGATGGTACTTTAAAACCAGACCCTGATAATGTTGAAAAGATATTGACATTAGAGCAGCCTAAGACAATAAAACAGGTCCGTAGCTTAATAGGTTTAGTTTCGTATTACAGTAAGTTTATCCCCGGGTTTGCTACACTCACAGCACCCCTTAACAATTTAACCAGAAAGGGTAAGTCAAATAAAATAGTTTGGACTGTTGAGTGTGACAATAATTTACGGACAATTCAGTCTCTCCTTTCCACTTATCCCATCCTTATGCTGCCTAATGTTAATCTGCCATTTGTTGTTAGTACAGATGCGTCTACAACAGGAATAGGTGCGTGTCTAATGCAGGAGAGGCGAGGGATCCTCCACCCGGTAAAGTATATTAGCCGAAAATTACTGGATCGGGAGACCAGATACTCTACTATAGAAAGACAGTGTTTGGCTATTGTATGGGCAGTTAAAAAACTGTCTAGATACCTCTTAGGGTCTAAATTCCAATTGCAATGTGATCACAAATGTCTTAGTTACCTTAAAACATCAAACTTTGCCAGCCCTAGAATTTGTAGATGGGCATTAGCCCTCCAGGAATTTATCTTTGATATTAACTACATCAAAGGTACAGAGAATGTTGCAGCTGATTTTCTATCCAGAAGTCATGATTAGTGCATTTTATTATTTGTGAGACTAGACATTTCATAAATTGTATAAGGTTGTCAGCTACTAAAAACTCGATTGCTCGGTGGGTATATATCCTCTTTTCACTGAAATATAGTTATAACATATCATTATAAAGTAATATAAGTATGATGCATATGATGGGGGTATTAGTGTTCACATGATAGATTATATTAATTATGTTTCTCTCTATTTGAATTAAAAAATGCTTATAATGTGTTTGTTTCTTCTCGTTCCAGAGTAAAATATAGTACGATTTTATATATTATATGTATGTAGCTACGATTGTATGTGGCATAATGACATATATTCCTCAAACTTGTTGATAATTACATTTCATACATATGTTTTTCTTTGATAATAAGACATTGATGTTATCATTGATTGCTATACCACGTTTATTATGTTCTTCTTTGGAAAGTGTTTGATATTCTGAATTGCTGATTATCTAGCTTATTATGATACATACTTTGGATAGTTGATACTTATGAGAATATGATGTTTAAAAAGTTTGCAATTTTTTAATTTTGAAAATGAAAGTCTGTTATTGACTTGTTCTTTTCCTCTCATTCCAGATAACAATATATATATTTTATAATGTTGTGAATTTCAAGATTATTAAGAATTGATGTTAACATAAAATTATGATGTTAATGTTTGTAATGATTACTAGCCTATATGTATTGGATATACATGATGTCATTATGTACTGTTTGTATTCAGATTTTATGACTTAGATGTTTCATATTTTCAATTGTGACATTTTATTGGTAATGTTAGGAATTGATTCACTTTCAACGTAGTATTATATTGTCATGCCTTCTCTTAGATATTTTTTGAAGAATTGTAATGTTAGGTGTGACAATACAAGTATTGTCAAAGAGTAAGAGGGGGGGGGTGTTGAATACCTCCCCACCTCAATTTTAGAACCTCTGCATTTTTGAGAACCGTTGAGGGTAGGGGTAGGTCCATCAACGCAACAGGGACGCTGTCCTTGAGATGGACAAAGATCCATGATGGACCATGGAATATTCCGTAGCNCATGCATGTCAGCGCGTGATTAACAGTTGGTACACGCCACTGACCAATCAGATGAGAACGCTTCGGTAAAGCCACGCTAAAGTAGGGGCCTATATAAACGGTCACTCAACCTTACAGCGGTCTCTATCTCAGAAATTCGCAGTACACCAGGGTCTGGGGGTGTGACTGAACGAATACGAGTTGAGCCTAGCTGAAGTCTGTTCAGGTTTGAGTTAACTAGACTTAGATAGGCAAATGTAATTGTATAGGTAGTATAGGTATTTATTATATGTATGCTTTGGTATGTTATCACTATCTTTGGTTAATTATTGATATTGTTATTTCAGCTAGTTAGTGGAGCTAGTTAGTGGAGTTAGTTAGTGGAGCTAGTTAGTTAGTGCTAGTTAGAGCTAGTTAAAGAAGCTACTAGAAGAAGCTAGTTAGTGGAAGTTGAAGTTAGAGCCAGTGTAGTGGCGGAGGAACCAGTGAGCTGCTATCTCAGACAGGAGATCAAGAGCAGAGGAGGGGAGCAGGTGGCCGTACCTTGAAACGAAGTCAGTGACCAGTGAGGAAGGGGCCGAATGCCAAGCTGACCACAGAGCGGAGCTACGCTTGATTGGCCAGACCGAAGCACAGCCTTTCAACCAGTCCTTTGGCCACGCCCAGTCCATGAGGGACGTGGGGATCATCACAAACTATTTGTATAATTTATCATAGACGTAGATATTGTAATTCATTATATGTTTATTAATTCAGTTTCATGTATATATGTATATATACCTAATGCATTAAATATTTTATATCTTTATCACTTTCACGTAGGCGTTAGTTTTCTAATTATTAGTAATAGGCTTTATGTCGTTTTAGTTATATTATTATTATTAGTATAGACTATAGAATAGTTAAAGTTAACTGTACCCTAGACACAGTACTCAACAGTTGGGAGCTCTGCGTTTGTGCGAGCACACCCCAATATTCAATCGTGTGGACCCGCTCTGTATGCAACAGTCGGGCCACAGAATATTCAATAGTAGTTGCTAGTTCTTGTTCCGCGTTGCCGCGCCGGACTGTGTTGACTGTGAACTTTGGCTGGCTGTGTGTTGACAGATACCTACGTCTATGTCTATGTGTTGATAAACATTGGCTCAGGGTGGATGTTGAGCAACTTATCGCTGCAGTGTTCAAAAGACTGTTATTATGGGCCAAAAGAATGAAAGAATATGCTAACAGGAATCTCGTAGACAAAACATGGAAGGAAATCAGCAAAGAGGCGGGTAGGCGAGTTGCCGCGAGCTGGTTACTCGCGCTAGAAAACCGCGCCTAATCCCTGGCGGTTGATGTTTATAGTAAAAGCGGGAAAAAGCCAGGCGAGACAACGAACAATTCACATGCAATCCAGTCTCTCCTTGCAATAGCAAACAGAAAAAAATGGCTTCTGTTATTGATGACTTTTTATTGTTAGACAGCAGTGTAACAAAGTTTCTGTTACCCGTCATTGAAAAAAGGAGAACAATCAGCGTTCATGAAATAAACAAAAGGAGGTCATCTGAAGGTGAATACCATCACCTCTTCCAATAACTGAAGGGTCATCCAGATAGGTTTTATAGATACACACGTATGAATCAAATTACTGACTACACTTTGAAGACGATTGAATGCAAGTTCAAGGAGACATGGTTGTCAAGGTATGAGAATCACTGACTGAGTTTGTTGTGAAATGTTGTGAGCGATGTTCGAACTGCTCGGAAAACAGGACACCGAGTGTTCAACGCCATGACTTTGGGGAGTGATTTTCATGGCTATATATAGTGTGGGATGGGGCAGTGCGGGGTTCAGTACCGCGGGTACGACAGTGTGTAGTGTGTGTCAGGCTACAGGCGAGAGTTAGTCCTGGGTCGAGCTATTGTCAAACATTTATCGAGGTGTGCTCGAATGTAGGGACAATCAGGAGAAGAGAGACTTGTGAGAAATTAGCCTGTGATTGGATGTACTTGATGTCTGTCATTGGCTTTATTGTATTATTGAAGCAGTGTCTGTACGTGTAATATTGCAACAATAAAGAATCATATATTATTGACAAAAGTCGAGACGTTGGTCTTATTACATCCGGAACCCAGTAAGCAACAATGGTGTAATTGGCACGAACCGATCTTGCCTGAGGAACGACTGGTCGTCACACTGAGGTAAGTGATGGGTTGCTTAACATTAACAGATAAACAAAAATGAAATAATATAATTGATAGTTACAGTTCGACCAATGGCAATGTTATAAAACAGTAGAATAGATTAGATTGATTTCACCACTTGAAACTGCTGCAGTCATAATTACAGATTTATCGTGATCGATGTCGGAGGCTGCGGAAAGCTGAGCGATGGAGGGACATTCCAAGCTTCTAGTCTTTATCAAGCTATTATGAGTGGAACACTTCAAATTCCAGAACCAACAAGTCTTCCCGACTCAAATGATGTGGCGCCTTTTTTTTATCGTCGCAGATGAAGCTTACCCCTTGATGCACTGTTTGCTGAAACCTTAGGCAGGCGTTATTCACACAGAATAAAAAGGGACAAAGACCCACAAATAATTGTGCATAGCGCAAGTAAAACTGACAAAATGGCTAGAGCTGGCAGCCATAGACACCAACGATCCCAGAGCCATACTGGACATAGTGTTAATAGATAATTTTTTGGAAAACGCAACACCAGCATTATTCACTTATTTAGCTGACAAGAACATTCGAACCCAGACTCAACTAACAAATTCTTTAAGAACATTCAAGGACTCACATCCCGAAGTTGGTATGAACAAAAGACATGATTTCTTGGCAGCAGTCCAAAACAACAAACCAGAAATCATTTGCTTCTACTGCAGCAAAAGAGGTCACCTTGCAAGACACTGTTATTTCAACAAAGGACAGACTTCACCCAAGGTCAGTCCAACACGAAACAGCATAGAAACAAGGGCTAAAACCTGTATCTCCGACCGGAGCGTCGCGTCTCTTCCGGTTGCTATGAAAGGATAGTTGATTCCCTTGTATCTTACCTCCCCTTGCGGTAAAACGTAAATAATGTCTATTTTCATAATTGCATTTGTATTATTTCGCGCACGCGCAGCGCGCTTTCTGTAAATAAATTTAAACAAAAAGAGGAGGGGCATGAGGGGAGAGATTTTAGAGGAGGCCTAATTTAATTTTTAAGGCCTAATTTAATATTTAATTAGAATTTATATGTACATTAATAACGATGGGGTGAAGGAGAGAGGGGGGGGGGGGGGCTCTCCTGTTCATTTTTTCCATAGTGTAAATGAGTATAATCTAATATAATCTAAGAACTATTTCCTGTGCTCATTTAGAAGTGACGTGGGTGCTGCTAATTACCCTGCCACGCTGTCTGGGTGCGCTTCAATTCCTAGGTAGACATTTTTTTTAAATTGTGGGTAAATATTGTTATAATGGATACCGTATTTACCGCCCGTTTTTGGTATCTGTCCTGGGAAGGAGCAGTTCGATTCGTACTTATTCGAATATGTTTGGAGAAAATCGTGTGGTAGTGATCTAATGGCAGAATTTCTAAATTTCACTATTTACTATGCATAATTCAAAGGTATTGTTAATGTTAGTCCCTAGGTTTATATAGAGTTGTAAGGACAGCATAGTCTGGATAGTAATATCTGCACTATGTATCCCTTTTTAAAATTCTTTTTTACTCACCCCAGGCCTGCCTCCTGTTGGTGGACGAGGAAAGCATGGCAGTCATCCTCACAAAATATCTGATGAACTGCGGCAGAGAATAAGAGACCACATCTCTTCGTTTCGGTGTCGGCAGTCTCATTACTCACAAGAGAAGACAAGACGCCTGTACCTGCCAGAAGAACTCAACATCTCCAAGATGTTTGATTTATATCAAGAGAAGTTGCCAGGAGACAGTTTGGTGTGTGAGTCATACAGGCTTATATTCAACAACGATTTTAACATTGGCTTTGGGTACACAAGAACCGACACTTGCTCAGCCTGCAACCAGTTCTTGGCAAAAATAGAATTGCTACAAAGACTCTTGAATCAGACCCAACAAGTGAAGTCCTCATAAGGGACCTGGAGCAGTTAAAAATTCAAAAAGATCTCCACCAGTGAAAGGCTGACACATTCTACCGGAGAAAAAGAGACACTAAGCGAAGGGCCAAGATTACACCTCATCTTTCTTGAGGCCTTTACGTTTGACTACCAAAAAAATCTCAACATACCCAACAAGTCCACCAATGACTTTTACTACACAGAAAGCTCACATACCAATCATTTAACATTCACCAACTATCAACTGATGATGTTTTTCTTTACTGCTATGATGAGACTGTCGCTAGGAAAGGTTCAGATGAGGTGGCATCTTACCTGTATGACCACATCACAACCAAGGTCAGTGAAGAGGTTACTCACCTTGAACTATTCTGCGATTCCTGCGCAGAATAAGAACTTTACCCTGATTTGGTTTTTAGATTATATGGTGCACCATAGAAAAAGGTTTACCTCAGTGACGGTGACATTCCCTGAGCGCGGGCATTCTTATATGGAGTGTGACAGGGACATGGGTCCAGTAAATACAAAGTCTAGTGCAAGTGTTCCAGAAGACTGGATAAAAATATATCAATGTTTTCAACACTTTTTTTCGAATGATTTTCTGCAGAAGATAGTTGATGAATCCAATTTATACTCAATTCAGTGTAATCTAAACAAGCCACTCTCAGCATAGAAGAACTGAGACAATATATAGGCATTCTTATTTACATGTCTATTGTAAGATTGCCCAATCTGCAATGCTATTGGTCTGCCGACTTAGAACTGAGCTCTGTCATGGACTGTATGCCAGTCAATAGATTTGAAAAAATTCAACAATTAATTCATTGCAATGACAACAAGCATTTGCCCCAAGATGATCTTTCCCACGACAGACTTCCAGGGTCCCCACACAGTCGGGAAAACGGGAAATAGTCGGGAATTTATCGAATAAATTTCCAGGTCGTGAAAACCGGGAATTTGAGCATTCCAGTAAGGAATTTTTCAGGATAGCCGGGAATTTTTATTTCATAATTTAAACAAAATAATAATACCCGAATCGTTTCAATTACGACTCCATCATCAATTTTCCAAAAACTAAAGGAAAAAATTAAAATAAATTATGACAATGAATTAATCGACATTTGTTCATGTGGCCTACATATCATGCACAATAGTTTTAAAGCTGCCATGGATGCAAGTGATTGGGGCATCTCTCAAATTTTGCACGCATTGCACACCTTGTTCAAGGACACTCCGGCACGCAGGGAGGATTATGAAAATGCAACAGGTCAAGCTGTGTATGCAATGAACTTCTGTTCCCACCGTTGGGTTGAAAATGGCTCAACATGCCAGAGAGCTCTAGACATGTACCCTAACTTAGCCCACTATGTTGATAAAGTTAACAAGAAAGAGTTTTAAAATCCAAGAACAAAATCCTACGACACTGTGAAGGCCTGGATAGCCCATCCTCTCTCCAGATGCAGACTTGCCTTTATCGTAAATGTGGCCAGGCCTATTGAAACTTACTTAACTCAATATCAGGCTGACAAGCCAATGCTTCCATACATGGCTAAAGATTTGGAAAAGCTCATAAGAAGCCTGATGTCCCATATCATAAAATTAAATAAGTTGGAGGAGGCCAATTCCATTTCCAAATTACTGAAAATCGACCTTAAATGTAAGGACATGTTAAAAAGCTACACAGAAATTGACATTGGCTTTGTTGCAGTGAATTGCCTGAAAGACGCTAAGGCCAAAAAGTTAATCAGTGATAAAGGAATTTCGGAATTTAAGCTACAGTGCAAAGAGGTTATTGTAGTTCTCTTGCCCAAACTTTGTGATAAAAGTCCTCTAAATTATGAGCTTGTTTTGTGTTTGAGTTGTTTGGACCCATCAGAAATACTGGAAAAAGATTCAGATTATAATGTTGGGCTATTCAAGAAGGTGTTGAAACATTTAGAATTGAAGAAAAAAATATATTTAAGAGAATGTGAGACTATTCTGGATCAATACAAAGAATTCCTTCAAATGTATAAAACTTCCAGTGAAATGTCAACATTTTCTAGAGTGGATGGAAGACTGGACACACTGTACTATTCCTTATTGCATGGGAATTTTAAATTTTCCAAGTTGTGGCCAGTGATAGAAATATTATTGCTGTTGTCCCGTGGCCAAGCAGCTGTTGAGCATGGGTTCTCAATAAACAAAGAGACCTCCCAAACAAATATCTCTGAAAAAGTTTTAGTAGGGAAAAGGATTATCAAAGATTACATTGGGAGGATTAATTCATTTTACAATGACCAAAGATATTCTGGCTGCTGCTCAGCAAGGCAGAAAAAAGTACCATGCCTATTTAGAGACAAAGAGAGCAGATGAAGAAATCAGCAAGAAATCTGCTAAAAGGAAATTAGCTCAGCAAGAAATTGATGGGCTAAGGCTGAAAAGACAGAAGTTGGAGAAAGACATTTCCTTTTTAATTGCAGATGCAGACAAAACTGCTGAAGAGGCCGAGACCCTTCAAAGCTTTCCACATCTGGCTAAAGCTAATGCCATGAGAGTTAAGGCTAAGGATAAAACTCAGCAGTTGTCACAACTTAATAATGAAATATGTGACAAGCTGAAAGTGTTTGAACAACTTTAGCTGCCCTTATCCTTAAATGTAAATAGTGTACATATTGATTATCATTTGCTATTTGAAAATGGACTTTTGAATGAATGTATGTTAAAATGATGCAAGCCAAGATTTTCACGACAAAGCTAATGGTTAGTAAATTTTCTTTATTTGTATTTCAAATTTAAATAATGTTTTATCATTACATGTTGTAACTATAATACAGCTGTTTGTTTTTTTTATGCCGTGTCGTCGCTTTTACCAGTCTTGAAATAGTCTTGAATTTTGTTGCCAAAAAAAAGTGGGAACCCTGATAATTATAAAATATATAAATATAACAAAAATATTCAAAGATGAGGCAGTTGCTTAAGTCCAGGAGTATGGAAACATCTATGCCCTTTTCAGTACCAAATGGTTTCAAGCTATCCTGTTCATGAAAGTTCTCTCTAATGTTTTCAGCCATGCTGCATTCAGGAATGGGTTTAAGGATTAGTCATCAGGAACCACATTGATCGTTGGTAGTTAAGAGACTCAAAGCAAATCCAAAAGTCAAGTCAGACACCATTCTCAACTTTATATTTCATGTGTCATCAACTTAGCTAATAACAACAGGACTTGCAAAGAAAAATTTGAAGACTTTTTTTTATTGAAGCGAGCTTTGAAGGTCTGGACGCAATGAATACGCTGCACTGTCATGGACAGTTTTGTAAAAAATATATTTTATCAGGATTCTACTTTATTATTTTTAACTGCTCTGATTTCTAAAAAAAAATTCCACAGAATCTGTGTTTTAATTTATGTAGAATTGTAAGAAATCTGAGCTCTTGTGTCTTTTTAGATGCTGGGAGTTTGGGTTGTAAACGAATGGATGAATCACTACAAAGATAAAATACAAGTCGTAGAGCTGGGTCCAGGACGTGGCACCTTGGCAGACGACATGTTGCGGGTATTTGTTTTTAAGTTTTATCTGATGCATGCTAATAATCAAGTATTAAAATTTAAAGTAATAAATAAGTTGATCAATGCACACTGCTACCATACACAAATATACTACCTTAAATACAGTAGTCATACACAAATATACTACCATATACAGTAGTCACATACACAAAGTGCAGTATTATTCTACTAGCAATTCATTTAGTCTCTCATTTAAAATTAATTAGTAAAAATGATTATAAAATGTTGTATTACCAATGTCAAAATGGTCCCTGGCAAATGGTTTACATGTTAAAACAAAAAGTTAACCTTTTTTTTGCATTTTAAGCTTTTGTCAGCTTTTACACCCTTAAATTAGGTGGTAAAATTATTTCTTATGATGTTATAATATTATTTCTTGTCAACAAACAACTGTGACTTGGTACCATATAGAGTAAAGGTTATTAAATTCATTCTTGTTACATCATTTTTACTGTTTCTTTTGAGCTAATACTGACACTGAATCGGTGAATAATAAAACTAATATAATTATGTGATTGAGCTTTTTACTACTAGTCCATCTATTAGTCATGGGCCGTTTTGTCGGTGAACCATTACCAATAATTAGATTTTGATTTAATCAATCTAGTTTATGTATTAGTTGTTGATTCCGTTCAATTAATTAATCTTGTCGATGTTTTAGTTGTTGAATCAGTTCAATTAATCAATCTCGTCTTTTCTAAACGAAAGGTTTTTTCTCAATTCCCTGACATCATTGACAAAGTCAGCTTGCACCTCGTTGAAGTCAGCCCCAAGCTGAGTTTGATGCAAGCAGCTAAACTGTCAGGGAAACATGTTGCCGAAGCCAGCAGCGGTGAGGAAATCGGTTATGTTGATGAAGCACTCGGTGAGAGGGGTTGTTACCAGCACTGCACCTCCAGGTATGGACCAAAAGTTTTCTGGTACAAAGAACTCTCAGACGTTCCTCAAGGTCTCTCCTGTTTCATTGCCCATGAGTTTTTGGATGCCCTGCCCATACACAAGTTTCATGTAAGATATTGATGCCCTGCCCATACACAAGTTTCATGTAAGATATTGATGCCCTGCCCATACACAAGTTTCATGTAAGATATTGATGCCCTGCCCGTACACAAGTTTCATGTAAGATATTGATGCCCTGCCCATACACAAATTTCATGTAAGAAATTGATGCCCTGCCCATACACAAGTTTCTTGTAAGATATTGATGCCCTGCCCATACACAAGTTTCATGTAAGATATTGAATTTTACACACACAAGCTGTATCTCAAACTGTGTCTCTTTAGAATTTTTGTCTTTCACTTTCAAGCTTTATCATTTTGTTTTATCTCTAGAAAATGGATCAAGGTTGGAGAGAGGTGATGATTGATGTTGACCCTAGCAACGATTCATTGTGTTTTGTACTAGCACCAGGCCCGACACCAGCAAGTATAGCTTTTCTCAAAGTATGTGGTCACTTTTAAGTATAATAGTTTTGTACTAGCACCAGGCCCGACACCAGCGAGTATAGCTTTTCTCAAAGTATGTGGTCAGTTTTAAGTATAACAGTTTAGCTAATATGAAATGAAAATATAACAGAAAAACAAATTTAAAAGTAACACTGTCGTACTATATCATCTTTAAAATTTTAAAAAAAAACAAGCAAATGAAATGCTTTCAATTTTACTTTTGAATGAGTGATCTTTTTTTTTAATCTAATAAATTTTTTTAAAAAATATATTCTTCTTTAGCACAAAAAAATAAGCGTAGGATGCAATAATGTTGTGTATAGAAGAAGTGTTTGATAATGTTATAAAGTTAAGTTTGATCAGCAGTTATAAGTAGGATTATTTTTGTTAACTTACGTGAAAAAATTTACAGTTTACTATTATACGTCATAATATTTTACTTAATGCCTTCCTTACCCCAACTCACCTTATTTTCTGCACACTCTGTTGTTTTAGGATCTGCCTAGTGGTGAGAAAACAAATTTGGAAGTTTGTCCTGCGGCTGGTATCATTGTTCAGGACATATGTAAAAGAATTAAAACAAACAATGGCTTTGCCTTGCTGGCAGACTATGGACATTCGGGAGAGAAAGGCGGAACATTCAGGGTAATGAAATTAGGCTTCACAATATGTGGCAGTTCTAAAAAGTGGTTGATTGAAACTGTGGTTTGATATATCTGATAAGTACTAATAATAATAATAATAATAAAATGATGATTTATATAGCGCTGTATCCCAGCAAGGAGCCAGGCTCACAGCGCTTTACATGGAAACAAAAATACATATATAAATAAAAAGAAACATTCATAGCATATTAACTACATAAATAACAATACGGTATACTCAATACATCAGCTACGCTAATCAATTACAGAAATGTGGTTTTATTATTTTTGAAAATAAATTTTAAAGAGATGTGTCTTAAGTGCAGTCTTAAATGACTTAGCAGTTGAAATGCTACGAATGTGTAATGGAAGAGAATTCCATTGTTTGGCTGCACAAAAGGAGAATGACCTTTCGCCAAAAGATTTAGTTCTTATCTTAGGAACACAGAGAATGCGTGTATCTGCAGAGGAGCGTAGCTGACGACTTGGTGAGTAGACTGACAAAAGTTCAGTAAGATATTAAAGTAAGATACTAAAGACTATCTAGATTGTAACTGTGGTTTGATATATCTGATATGTACTAAAGACTATCTAGATTGTAACTGTGGTTTGATATATCTGATAAATACTAAAGACTATCTAGATTGTAACTGTGGTTTGATATATCTGATATGTACTAAAGACTATCTAGGTTGTAACTGTGGTTTGATATATCTGATATGTACTAAAGACTATTTAGATTGTAACTGTGGTTTGATATATCTGATATGTACTAAAGACTATCTAGATTGAAACTGTGGTTTGATATATCTGATAAATACTAAAGACTATCTAGATTGAAACTGTGGTTTGATATATCTAATATCTACTAAAGACTATCTAGATTGTAACTGTGGTTTGATATATCTGATATCTACTAAAGACTATCTAGATTAAAACTGGTTTGATATATCTAATATCTACTAAAGACCATCTAGATTAAAACTGTGGTTTGATATATCTGATATCTACTAAAGACCATCTAGATTAAAACTGTGGTTTGATATATCTGATATGTACTAAAGACTATCTAGATTGAATATATCTGATACGTACTAACGACTATCTGAATACTGAGTTACTGATAACGTTCAATGATGATTTGATTAAGAAATACACATCGCACTAAACTTATTGTCATTTCCATGAAGGCCTTTAAGAATCACAAACTCCACAATCCATTGGAAGAACCAGGCACGGCTGACCTCACTGCAGACGTTGACTATTCTTACCTCAAGAAGTTTGTCAACAATGATGGTAAGATAATTAAAATGATTTCACATTAAAATTTTCTTCCACAAAAATTAATTTAAGTAGCATTTTACATTGCTGGGTCAAGTTCACTAAACTACTCTGTTAGTAGGTACCACAAACTGAAATTTCAAAATAGGCCCACAGGTTTTTTAATTATTTCATTTTAAAGTACTAGCAATTTTAAGACTGTGGACACCAAATTTGTTCATATATATCTTCATAAATGATAAAGTTATGAACATTTGAATTTCTGTTTTTTTCGTTTTTTTCACAACCCTAAAAAGTGCCATTTTTGAAAGGCTATATCTGAAAAATTACATTACGTAAACCCATTTAGTCACTTTCATTACAACCATATGTACATATACAATAAACTCAGTTTTTTTCATGGATATAAAATAGTTCACTCGTTAAAATTTATTGACATGAAAATGGCTTTGCATCGTTTTTTGAAAAAATAAAAAAATTAGGAAAAAATCATGAATTTTGTAACTTTTGAAAAATTTGCAAAAAATTAGCCATTTAACCCAGAAGACAGATATTGATATCAAAATTTAGGTTACCTAAGGATCTATTAAATGAAATAGAATGTGCACTGTTAAACTAAATATCAAAAATATATGTTAAGTTTATAATGTGCAAGGGTTCTCAAAAAGTGAAAATTTTGTCATTTTCAAAAATTTGTTAAAAAAACATTTGTCCCACAGTTGAAATATTTACATTACAATAAATATAAACCATGGCTTTCAACTATGCACAGAGTTAATTAGCCCATTCCATTTTTATGTAAGATATAATCATGTTGGAAAAGTGCAATGGTTTATATGGACTTAATATAGCAAAAAACTTGTGCTATAACTAAAGTAAGTAGTTACAAATGTTATTTCAACCACGATAAGAGGAGAATGTTATTAATATACCTAATATATGAGCTCTAAATACATTTTACTTCTAACATTTTTAATATAACATACCTTTAAATTTCACAACCACACTATGTATGCTTAAAATGCATTAATTTCCAAACATTTAAAAATTGTTTAAATGAAACTAAAATATCTACACACTATTGGCTTGTAGATGAGTAGTCAACAAAAATCTTGAATGTCTACATCAAATTTAAATGTGAATACTTTGAAACAAACTGGTGGAGTGTATATGTTTTCTCTATTTATTCCAAAGGATGTTAGGGTAGGACTAATTGAATCAAAACCCAAAATTTTAACCAATAAAAGTTCATAGTCCACTGTTGAATTTGAATTAGAACAGTCCATAACCTTTTCCACTTGATTCCGAATTGAAAAGCTGCCACCAGGTTTCAGCAGTGAGAACCAGGTTTCAAGCTGAAAATGACAATTTATTTGAGTTTAATTTTTAATTTTAAATTTACTAGGAGTATAGAACAAAATAATTTTTTAATAAACATTAATTATAATAATGTCATTAAAATAATTAATTACATTCGTCTTAGTTTTAAAGCTACCTGATCCCATGTCTTGCTATTTTCCTCTTTTAAAACATAGAGTTGCAGTAGTGGTTTGTAGTTTGTTGGTAATGGCATGAGTAGGCAGTGATTGTCTTCTATTTCTATCCTTTTCACTGGCCAGAAAAGTCCTCTTAAGTGCACCATAATCCATATTGTTCACCATCATCTAACAAAATTAAACACATATTTCCCAGTATATAAATCATATTATAGAAATTATTCTAACTTTATGCTGAAATACTTATATTTCTTTATAATTGCTTTATAACTGAAACAAAAACCTCCCTAATTATTAA
This sequence comes from Radix auricularia, assembly GCA_002072015.1. Classification (NCBI taxonomy): domain Eukaryota; kingdom Metazoa; phylum Mollusca; class Gastropoda; family Lymnaeidae; genus Radix; species Radix auricularia. The sequence goes on from MUZC01000215.1 coordinate 86,418, forward strand.
ATTATTGACTTCAACTTAATCATTGTTTACATTGACAACCAATGTTATGATCACGTGACCTTTAATATAAATAACAATTTAGGACTAATAATATCAATTTATTACTATGAAATATATTTATTGTTACTCATAAAAGTCATATATTTTAGGGGAAATACATCACTTTTATGTAAACAGTCAGAACAAAAATAGATTTCACTTCAAAGTTCAAAGTTGGAATTGTGGTTTACGTTAGTAACGAACCTTAAATGTGAACGTTACTTATTACTGTACAAGTACAATGAATCGTAAAACTAACTAGGGAAAACAACACATTTGCCAATAAATAAATAATTAATAGACATTTTTAACTATCGATATGTTTAATTTTAATAATATTACTTACCAACTAAGCCTTTGAGATCGACTACTGTCAATTTTTTTGTCCCTGCTTGAGCGCTCGCATCAAGGGACTCCGCTATTTCCTTGTACTTGCGAAACGTTTTTCGAAACGAAAATATAGGGGTTTTCTGTTCGTTTCGCCAAAATGGGCCATGTTAATAAATGAAAATTTGTTTACGTATTCATATTGGAAAATGAACAAGCTTTTCAGAAATGTTAACAAACTGATCAAAATATGTTAAAAACTTATACTTATAATTCTATAGATTTTTCGTGGAATTTTAATAATTTTTTACATTTTAAATAATATTTTAGAATGTTGTTTTATACGAAACTAAAGCTTATTCAATTCTGCATACGATTCATTACTTTTTAATGTAATTGCATGTATCGCCCGCTACGGCAAAGGCGTTTAATGAGAGAGGGTAAAAAACCATCGCTCGGCTGACGCTAAAAAATCGTAACGATGATTGTTTTCCAGCGACAAATTTAATATTTTAAATTCGGTCAACATCAAACACAATAACATATCATTAAAGGGCTTAAAATAAACTTTTAAATTGTATAATTATAATTTGCTTACCATCATTTTTTATTATAGAAAAGAGTGAGTGAAAAGTAGCTAATTTGTAGCTTCATGGCGAAAAAAAACAATTTTCCGCCAGTTTGTGGTACCTACTGTTAGTTATTATTCTTGAGCTTTTGTATATGTGTGTTCTGATTTAAGACAACTGGAGGAACAATTCTTAAAACCTATTTAACTTTATCTTGCAGTGAAAGTGTTTGGGCCTATAACTCAAGAAAGATTTTTAAATAATATGGGCATTGGATATCGGTTGCAGGTAAAGGAATTTACAATTACAGCTTCAGACAATTACAGCTTCAGATATGGGATATTGAAAATTACCAGAAAATGTTTTGGTGCTTTTTAATAGATACACTCATTTAGTTAATATTACCTAATTGCGATAAGATATCAGTTACTTTAAACTTGATTGCAATTACTTATCAGTTATTGCACTAAGTTGCATTACCTATTTGCAATTTATCATTTATGCCTAACATTTCTTATATTTCAGGTTTTACTCCAGAAATCAAATGAAAATCAGTGGTCAAGCCTTATTTCTGGCTACAGGATGCTGACATCGCCAGAACAAATGGGGGAACGGTTTAAATTTATGTCCATTATGAATAGAGTCGGAGATGGCTATAATCCAGCAGGTTTTGCCAATTTGGACCTAGGAAAAAAATTCTGAAAATAAAACTTATTTCCACAGGATTTTGTTAGTCCACTGTTATTTTATTTCCTCACTGTGATTGTAATTTATGTTTGTTCAATCAGACTATGAAGACTTTATATACTAAAAATATTTTAATTTAATAAAAATTATTTCATAGGCATATGGAAAACATTTTTTCATTCATTAACAATAAATTATAACTTAGAAGTAAAATATTTTTTTTAAAAATTAAATATATAATTTTAAGGACAAATTATGCATATTTAACAGTTGTAAAGAGTAATCATTACATTATAGCATTATGCTACATAAACATTCAGCATCGCTTTTATAATGGACGGTCATCAATATGATAATTTTATTCAATCGTCCACTTTTAACTATACATGTTTTTTAACCCATTAAGACAGTCATTGTTTAAACAAATCACTAAATTTAAATTTAAGTGAAATGAGCAAGCAGGTTTGTATTGAAAAATATATAACATATAAGTTGTTAGGCGCATCTTAATTAAGACAACTTCAATATATTTTACACAGTTCCCTAAAAAATTTAGCATGGAACATAAGCCCATTATATTATTTAAAATGGAAAAAAAATGCTCTTACATTTTTCAATAGTCACATATTAATATTTTGCTTTTAATGATTGGGTTAGATTAATCCATTTTACATTTGAAATTCCCCATTAAATTAACATTCAATTCCAAATTTATCAAAATTTCTTAATATGATTCCTATTCTCAAATGAATTTTTCCCATCGCGATGGTTTGTAATCTGTATCGGTCTGCACCACTGTAAATGAGGTCGGGATTTTTAAGGTGGGGTCCACCTCCCAAAAAAAACTGTGTGACGCTCTCCATGAATGTTCCGGTCGGTCGCCACGTTGGGCAATCTATTTCATGCATTCCCGGTGAGGTGGGGATGTGAACAAAACCGTAGCCGTATAACTCATTACGACCAAAGGCGTCTTGGTGCCAGACTTGAAAATGCAGTCTCGGCCAACCTGATGAAAAAAAGCAGGTTAGAAGTTGGCTGCATTAAAAAAAAATTCATGTTTAGATTACTCTAATAAGTGGCTGCTTCATTATTAAAAGTTATCAAAACAATTTTTATAAAGCTGAATTTAGAAACTTCCATTCTAGTAATTAAATTAACTTAGGAAAGCACTCTAAACAATTAAATTATATTTTGTATAAATCCTATTTAAAATGATTTAGTATTGGTAATGGCTGTTCTCCTATCAATACCTTGAATTCCTATTTAAAATAATTTAGTTTTGGCGTAACGATTGTTTTCTTATCAATACCTTGAATTCCTATTTAAAATCATTTAGTATTGGTAACCATTGTTCTCCTATCAATACCTTTAATTACTATTTAAAATTATTTTGTATTGGTAACCATTGTTTTCCTATCAATACCTTGAATTCCCTTAGTGGCAAAGTGAACATCAATAGGATGTGCAAAATAAGCCGCTTCGTGGCTTTGAGGGTTGTCTACTTGTGTTTGTCCTTCTCTAAGACCACTCAGAATTTTCCAGCCACCACCTTTAAAAATTGAAGGAGTAAAAATTGTATTACTATTTAATTTCCTTTTCTGTTTCTCAAAATTTTTTATTAATCATGATATATAATAACTGTTTGTTGTTTGTCGGTCGTAGTCGATGAGGACCACACTCATCATAACTATGGCGCTTATGTTAATACAGGATGAACATTAGACAAACAGACAGTTTACCTGAATGTATACCCCACTTGCAGAATAAGCTATGATCGGGAAACCCTGAAGCACCAACAATTTGACCTATAACATGAACTTCTGCCATATTTTGTTGAACAAGCTGAGCTTATGCAGAAATGGCTGAGAAGATTGGAAAAATGTGTTATTTAAATTATTTTAAAATATTCTTTACCAGTATTTACATAAAATTAGGACTGCAGAAATTATCGATTAATTTCTCGATTATTCTGTAAAAGATTCTATCGATTAAAATTATGTTAATCGATAAAATAGCGATTAAAATTGAAGAAAACGTGTTAAAAGATGTTGTGGATTTATTAATAAATAATTTAATTATTTATAATTAATAATAGTTTGCCTTTTCTAACGTACAAACTTCTCCATTAAAATAAGATTTTTTTAAAGTTTAAACTTTAAAATAAGCTGTTTTTATAAGGAAAATGATATTTAAAAAAATTAAACATTGTTAAAAATTAAATGTAAATTGCCTGTTTTTGTTACTTCCCTTGAAATTTTCAGTTTAATGATGTCATACATTTTATTTTTAGCTTTAATCAAAATTATCGATGAATTATTCTGTAATTTTTCAAAAGTTAACGATTAAATTTAAATTAATCGATAACAGCCCTACATAAAATAATTATATTCTTCATTTGAATAAAATAAATGGGCATTTTTATTTAGTTATAATTTATATTAATGCGCAGAATAGAAAAAAGCCTGACAGCAGTTTAAACATAATAAGGCAAAATAAAAACATTCTTTTACTGGTACTCTCATTACTAAACTGAAGATATATTTTATCTTATCTTATATGTTACAGACGCTCCTTCTGTACAGAAGATTATTGCGCCTACGTATTTCTATGGTTTGTGTTTAGTCCTGTATTCACACTAGAGTTTTAAATGATGATAAAGTGTTGGCTTTCTTGGTTTCTTCAGGCAACCCATTCCACGCCCCAATACCGGACGGAAAGAAAGAAAACTTGTATGTGTTTGTTCTTGCATATGGAATAAGAAAGGTGTTTTTATCTTTATGTCTATTTGAGGGTTGTATTAAGCTATCTTTGTGTTGTATTTCTAAATAAGAATTAATTGCCTTATGTATAATTACTAATTTACTTTTTGTTCTTCTATCCTCTAGTGTTTCAAGGTTCAATGATTCAACTAATGGTGTTACTCTTGTCAGTTTTGAATATTCTCCAGTAATGAATCTGGCAGCTCTTTTTTGGATTTGTTCTAACTTATCAATATTTTCTTTGGTGGATGGGTCCCATACAGAAGATCCATATTCTAATATAGGTCTCACCAGGGTGAGGTAGCATTTTAGTTGTATATCTTTGTTACATTTGTAAAAGTTTCTTTTTATAAAGCCTAAGGTTTTGTTTGATTTTTTACTAACTTCATTGACATGGGATTCCAAGATTATGACTCCTAAGTATTTCGCATCTTTAGTTTGGGTTAGTTCTTTTCCATGAATGAAGTATTTTGAATTTTTTAGTTTCTTTTTCTTTGTTACTCTTAGCAGTTGACATTTTTTCTGGGTGGAAGGACATACTCCAGTTAGTTTCCCATTTTAATAATTCATCTAAGTCTTTTTGTAAAATTTTGCTATCTTGTTCTGACTTGATTGTTCTATAGATCATATTATCATCAGCAAATAACCTAACTTTTGTTCCTGTTGAGATATTGTTGGGTAAATCATTTATATAAATTAAAAATAGTGAGGGACCTAGGACAGTTCCTTGTGGAACTCCTGAGTTAACCTTTATTGGTGTAGATTTAAATCCATTAATTATTACAGTTTGCTCCCTATCCAAATTTTAAATTGTATATCTCTTTAGAAATTTTATGTTATGATTTCAGGTGCTCTCACTGTACAGAGTAGTATGTCTTATTCTTTACAATAAAAATCAAATTACAGATTTAACGGTGTCTTAAATTTTGAAAATGTTAGCATTCATACCAAGTTTTGTAAATTGGTAAAGACCCAAGATAATTTTGCACCAGCTATCAGTGCCAAAAAATATTAATGGGGCATCACAATTTCTATCAAAACCTATATTTGAAAAAATATTTGTAGAGGAAAGTATAAAATAAACACAATTACTTCCAAGAATTTAATTTGGTTGCATAATTTCAGGTCTTATCTAGCAATAATTATAATAATATCTTCATTTACTTACAATTTACATTTTTTAAAAATTAAATCACTTAGCACTAAGAAGAAACTTAAAATAATATTAATATATTATCATCAGTGATCATTAAATATAGAATAGTATAGCATAGGTATTACAAACAACTTTACAATGTAAGGTGTAGTCTGAAATCTACATATTATAAATACAAAGAATGAAAACAATGAAGCATACTCATACTGCCATACATTTTAATATGTGTAGTAGTGCAATTCCCTACAAGTTTTAAATTTAAAGGTAAGAATGAGTAAGAGTAAATTCACTAAACAAATTTTCCCAGCCTTCGTTGTTAACTTTGTAATTAATTAACTCCTTTGGGGAAAAGTAAAAGCATAGAGAACGGCATACTCCATAAATAAATGGTACTTTTAGTTGCTTATAATTTTTTTTTTTTTTCTATTTTAATTTTAAAAAATAGACAACTAGACCTAACACAGACCCTAAAACTACAACCTTAATTACATTCAAGATTTAAGGATAAAAATAATTGCACTTATTAGACTTATTGTCTAAGTTATTGTCATTGTGACTTATTTCCTTTTCAATTTCAAGTGTAAAAATATATTTCAGTATGCCTAGCTGCCTAGCTCTGCCATAACGACAACAATAATGTAAATAGTTGAGAGCACCGTTCTCTTTGCTTTATTAGCCCTACTGCCCCTACTTTGAAACTAATTTTGATTTGCTGAAATTTAACTTACTTAAAATTTAAGTTTAGGCCTAACTGATACTGATGACTGATGTCAAGGGCCTAAATTATTAGTAGAAATACTAGTTACTAGTTGATACTAGTTGTTTTAGTTATTATTACTATTTAAAACTATTTAATTATACTTAACTTATATTTATGGATATAGTTTATAGTATATCTAATTATAGTTTAGTATAGTATAGCATGTCAAAACTTGTACTTGTATGCAGCATGCAGTTTTAAAGTTGGGGTTCATTAACTTTGAATCATATTTTAAGATACAATTTTAGCACACCAAGAATTAAGATTCAGTCATTTGTAAAGCTTTAGAAACTTTGAAAAAGATAAAATTCAATAATTACTCTTCACGAAACTTTGGACTCTTCCTTAGGAGCACATCTTCATAGTCACAGTGAAATAAAAGCTGTATTGGTTTCCGTCAACAAACCGCCATGTTTTATTCACTATGCAGATTTGCAGTTATTTCGGAAACAGGAAAATTTTTATTTTGGCATAAAATGAAAAGATAAAGAATAATCCAGCCTACAACTTGAAAGATGATAAAATGGCTAAAATTAGTAAATCATAATATTAAGTTGACTTATGTTAATTTTAACCGTAAGAAGTTCGAAAATATTATTCATACCTTTACAAGTTGATTTTGTCAACAATAAAATTAAAAGTTATAATGTCTACTGATGAAGAGTATGCGCGGAAATTACAAGCTCAGGTTGTTCTGTCTTACAGTCTGTCCAAATTATTTTTTTAAAAACGTATATATTTATAGACCACCTTCATATTATTTTAAACATACGAATTTGCAACAAAAAGTATGGGGTTAAGCGTCCCAAATTATATCTTATTTACACTTACACTTGCTTTCACTTTCAATGAAATGTTCAAATACTAATACTAATACTAATACAGACTAATACTAATACATTTATGATTTCAATAATGGATGTGGCTAGCGCTACGACAATTTTGTCGTAGCAGCAGACAACCCGGTCGGATGTTGCTAGAGTTACGACATGTCGTAGCGCTAGTCAGGAAACTAGTGCTACGACATACTGTGACATACGCAACTTCTGCTACGACTAGTTTTAGTCACTCTTTGCAGTAGACACCAGGAAAGAATTAAATCTTAACAAACTCTTCTTTATATTGTATACTTTATACGCATATATATTATTAAACGACATTATTTGTGTGTGCATTAATTATACAATCTAAATTTATTTAAATTTAAATAAATTATTTAAAAGATTAAATTTTAATATAATATTGGTCTACCGATAATAAATATATCAGCCGATTTTGCTATACTATAGTATACTTGTGTAAGTGATGCCGATCCATTAAAATTTAGTATACCGTAAAGCCTAAAGCCGTAAATGAAAATCCTCAAGCAACGATTCGCGCACAATCGCAAGACTGTAGGCCTAAAATAATTCGTTTCGTGTGGAATAATAAAATGTGCCCTGTGCAGACTTGTCACAGGAAACCATTCCATTCATCCTTCTACCTCATTTTCACTCTATTACTAATACTTTTACTATTGAGGAGGGGGGGGGAGGTAATAACAACCGCACAGGACTCATCGTTTACTCATCTTCCTCCCCCCCCCCCTATTACTATTAGTACTATTACTTTGTGTTGCTGTTTGTGTCCGTTTTCTCAGCACCCCCCCCTCTCTTTGCACTTTTTATGACCAGCAAGTCTGCGGGGTACGATGCGCTATGCCTCCTTCGTCTGACATTGGCTTCAAATCATGCTTCACCCGCTTGCGTTCAGCACTTTTTCGCGATGCCTTCAATTCAGAGAATGTTTCAAAAATATCTTCCAAACAATTAAGTAACAGTGATGGTTTATAGTCATTTTTTAAACTCACGCCTCACCTTTTTCGTTGATGATGCCGACTGAGTGTCGACTCANAAAACAAGACGGCAGCGGGATTCGATCCTGCTATCGATAATATTATATCATTTCCGAAGCAACCGTACTAACATTTGATCTAGCGAAGTTGCTGAGAAAAAGTAATTATTTAAATTTATAACTGTTTTTCATTTAATGGCTCAATCTAGATTTTTTTTTTTAATCCTTTAAAATTCATTAATAAGCTTATCTAGTGATCATGATATTTCATTATGAAAATTATAGTTTAGTATTTAAGTATTAGTAATAGCATAATTGAAAATACAGAAAATTGTTTACGACATGTCGTAACTTGTCGTAACGGCAGACAACCCGGGCGGATGTTGCTGGCGTTACGACATGTCGTAGCACCAGCCAAATCCGCACGGGTTGTCTGCCGTTACTTTGTCATAGCAGTAGACACTCCGTTCAATAATTGTCATTTCAATACAATACTTATTCAATATTATTATTAAGGTAGGGATGGAGACAGACGTCCGTTGGTATTTCGGTAGTATTCTGTAGTTAATTTATTATTATTTAGTCTACTTCCTGTTTCAAAGTTGCAGTTCTCAATTATTTTTTTTCAAACCCACATAGTTAGAAAGTACATCATTTAAAATTGATTTATTAAGTGTTTTAAAAAAAAAATTGACACAGTTTTCATTAATATATAGGATGTGGCTAGCGCTACGACAATTTTGTCGTAGCAGCAAACGACCCGGTCGGATGTTGCTAGAGTTGCGACATGTCGTAGCGCTAGTCAGGAAACTAGTGCTACGACATGTCGTAACAGCAGACGATCCGGCGGGATGTTGCTAGCGTTACGACATGTCGTAGCGCTAGTCAGGAAACTAGTGCTACGACATACGCAACTTCTGCTACGACCAGTTTTAGTCTCTCTTTGCAGTAAACACCTGGAAAGAATTAAATCTTAACAAACTCTTCTTTATATTGTATATGCATATATATTATAATACGACATTATTTGTGTGTATTAGTATTAATTCTAAAAATCTAAATTTATTTAAATAAATTATTTAAATAGATTTAATATTGGTCTACCGATTATAAATATATCAGCCGATTTTGCTATGCTATAGTATACTTGTGTAAGTGATGCCGATGCATTAAAATTTAGTATACCGTAAAGCCAAAGCCTAAAGCCATAAATGAAAAGCCTAAAGCCGTAAATGAAAAGCCTAAAGCCGTAAATGAAAATCCTCAAGCAACTGATTCGCGCACAATCGCAAGAATGTAGGCCTAAAATAATTCGTTTCGTGGGGAATAATAAAATGTGACGTGTGCAGACTTGTCACAGGAAACCATTCCATTCATCCTTCTACCTCATTTTCACTCTATTACAAATACTTTTACTATTGAGGAGGGGGGTGGGGCAGGTAATAACAACAGCACAGGACTCCTCGTTTACTTGCCTTTTTTTCCCCATACTTCGTGCTGCTGTTTGTGTCCGTTTTCTCAGCACCCCCCTCGCCTCTCTTTGCACTATTTATGACTAGCAAGTCTGCGAGCGCTATGCCTCCTTTGTCTGACAATGGCTTCAAATCCCGCTTCCCCCGCTTGCGTTCAGCACTTTTTCGCGATGCCTTCAATTCAGAGAATTTTTCAAAAATATCTTCCAATTAATTAAATAACAGTGATGGTTTATAGTCATTTTTTAAACTCACACCTCACCTTTTTCGTTGATGATGCCGACTGAGTGTCAACTCGCGAATCAAAAGAAAAAAAAATTAATAGTATTAGCATAATTAAATACAGCTTTAGTCGTAACTGAAAGTAAGCACATATCACATTTTTACGACTGTCGTAGCAGCAGACGACCCGACCGGATGTCGTAACGCTAGCCAAGCATATGTGTATTGGCTAGTGTTACGACTAGTCTAAAATCTAAATAAATATTTTTATTTTAAAGATTTATTCAACGTATCTGCTTTTCAGAATAATAACAAAAATTATCAGCATACTCATTATGATGTTTTTATATAAAAAAAAATAAATAAATGAAATAATTTTAAGAAACATGACGGCAGCAGGATTCGATCCCGCTCCCGCTATCATTATGTCATATCATTTTCGAAGCAACCGGACTATCACTTGATCTAGCGAAGCTGCTGTGAAAGTGTATTTTTTAAAATTTATAACTGATTTTCATTTCATGGCTCAATCTAGATTTTTTTAAAAACCTTTAAAATTCATTAATAAGCTTATCTAGTGATCATGATATTTCATTATGAGAACTATAGTTTAGTATTGAAGTATTAGTAATAGCTTAATTGAAATAGAGAAAATTGTTTACGACATGTCGTAACGGCAGACAACCCGCGCGGATGTTGCTGGCGTTACGACATGTCGTAGCACCAGCCACATCCGCGCGGGTTGTCTGCCGTTACTTTGTCGTAGCAGTAGACACTCCGTAATATATATATATTTAATAATATTTATAATTCAGGTATAATTCAGGCAGGCATGTTTTAAAACTAGAAGACATTATAATTCAAAATGGACTATTCTTGCTGGTACTGATAGTTAGTTGAAGTAGTAAGTAGTCAAAATTAACAGTTATGTTTAAAAATTTCTCCCAGTTCGACCGAGAAGCAGCAGAACTTAACATCAAGCAAAAAGCTCATAAATCACCAAAGCTATCAAGCAAGATTCACACTGTGTCAGACTCCGAGGACTCTGATTCTTTTGAAAAGACATCTGAAAGTGACCAACTTAATGGGTCCGAGGATTTGTTTGGGCCAGAGAGTAAGAAAGTTTTTACATAGGAATTGTTATACAAATTAAATTATTTAACAATATACAAATATATATTAGGGCTGTTATCGATTAATTTAAAATTAATTGTTAATTTAAAATTAATTGTTAATTTTTGAAAAATTACCGAGTAATTAATAGATAATTTTGATTAAAGCTAAAATTAAGATGTATGACATCATTAAACTAAAAATTTCAAGGAAAGTAACAAAAAACTGGCAATTCACATTTTTTTATATAGATATAAGTAGTTCAATATAAAATCAATGAATTTGAATAATTATTATTTTCTTATTGTTAATTAAGTAAAAAAATGTTTAAATGGTTGATATCATTTTTCTTATAAAACAGCTTATTTTAAAGTTTAGTCTTTAAAAATCTTTTTTTTGTGTTTAAAATGGAGCAGTGTGGACGTAAAAAAGCAACTATTTTTTATTATTATTAATTGATTATTTATTGATAAATCAGTAATATCACTGAAAAGATTTTTCTTAATTTTAATAGCTATTTTATAAATAAAAATAAAAATTGATAAAAATTTTTACAGATTGATCGAGAAATTAATAGATAATATCCGCAGCCCTAATATATATATATATATATTTAAATTTACTAAGTAACCCATGAAAATAAAAAACTAAAAATCAGACAGGTCTACCCATACCATTTGATTGGGGTCTAGTGTTGCGGCAGGTATTCAAATGCTATTACACACTCATAAAAAGGTACAAATTTGTTATTTAAAAGTAAGGTTGTTAAGACCGTTGGTTTTTGAGGACCGGCTAACCGTTCAAAAAAAGACCGGTTAATCAGTTAACCACTCGTTCTTATATCCGTAATGTTTTGAGAACCAACAAGAGAATGTTGTCGCCTGGCATCGTCTGATGGCATCAAAGCCCGCTTGCGTTCAGCTCTTTCCGCATTGCCCTCAATTCAACGCATTTTTTAAAAAATTCCAAAGAATTAATTAAACAGTGATGGTTAATTGTCTTTTTTATATTTTATTTTGAGGACTCGTAATTCACCGGTCTAAATAAGAGGACTGGTTCAATCGTTCGTTACAGTTAGCGCGGTATTTTTCATTAGTTTAAACAACCAACGCCTCTCACCGTCCGTTGTGACGTCATGTTTACCTCTCTTGTGTGTGGTGCCGGTCAACTCGCGTATTAAAATTAATAATAATAATAAAATTATAAAGCTACAGAATAAACAAATGATGATAAAATGGAATTTATTAAAAAACCATATTATTTTTCAATCGTCAACTCGCCAGAATAATTGAATTTTGCGTGGCACATGTTCCCCCTCCCCGTTTTTTCTGTTCAAATAGGGTTTGAGCTACACTTGCTGTACTATTAATGTTGTAATCAAATGCCTTTGACTAGCAGGAAAACTGTCACTAAAAGACCGAACTCGAATTTGTGGGCCGATTAATCGCCCGGTATCTTTGCTACGTCTTTCAAATACCTCTCGTAATATAGGTACATGTACTTCACTAAGCGGCGTGCACCAATAAGTTTTTTGAATCCCTGAAAGACTATAAATTGGTGATCATAAAATCCCGATAGGTCACGGGATCATATGCTTTTATAGCTTTCTTTGTCTTTATAAGAAACAGACTATAATTAATATAAATGGAAACAGCCTCGGCCTTGACCATTGTTGACATCAAACGTGCACTGTGTTAGCTCTCGTACAGTCACAGTTAATGTGCCTCGACAACTAAGCAAATTAAAATTTTTTTAAAAAATCATTCCTGAGCAGTAGCTAGTACTATTAGTTGTGAACTTTAGTGAAGCAATGCTATAACGCGTCCTGTACGCGCGCTTACAGCTAGGAGACTGAAGGCTTGAATGCCAACCTACTTGTCAGCTGGATCGTGGTATCGCTTTTACTCACTGTGACAAAGCGAGAGGAAGAGGCGCATTACGGCTTGTGTTGGTTTTTTTTCACTACGTTACCGCTAGTTTTTTTTTCTTTTCGGTTACGCGGTCCTGAATAAAGATGACCGGTCCTGATCTGAGGACCGGTTAACCGTTAACAACTTTATTTATAAGTATTTAGATTTCAAGAAATTTATTAAAATGTTTAAAAGTGTTGTCATACAATAGTTTAAATGGTAAGACCAAAATTTGTTTTAACAAAAAAAGTTATCTCTGACATTATTTACAGAGATTCGCTCCAGTGAAAGTAAAATCTACAACATCGGCACAGACGAAGAGGTAGAAACGGACATAACAAACAGTGCACAAAAGAAGCCAGTTTGTCAGTATGGAGCCAAGTGTTACAGAAAAAATCCATCACATCTTGAGGAATATTTTCATCCTAAGAGTCAAGGTAATTTGTTGCATTATTTTATTATTCCTAGCAGCCATCAACATAATAAGCCAGTCAAGCAGATTGTATCTAGCAGTTTCAGTTTTACATTTTGTATGCTTCAGAAATCGCTATTTAAATTATTTCAAGTTTAAATAAAAGGTGTCTCTTTTTATTATTAATTGTTTTATTTTGTGATGTGAAAAGTATGCCAAACATTTTCAGGTAAAAGAAAATTCCAGGAGGACATTCAGAAACCAGAATCCTCCAAAAAACCAAAATTCAGTTTAAAATCTTCCACGGAGAAGACACCACTTGATGCTTTCGAGGAGTTTCAGCCCTTCAGCTTTTTTCTTACCAAGGTTTCAGACATTCCAGCCAGGCACAATGCTACAGGGGCAATGAATCTCAGAGGTAGGCACAATGAGCACAAATAAAACAGGGGCAATGAATCTCAGAGGTAGGCACAATAATACAGGGGCAATGAATCTCAGAGGTAGTAAAGCTCAAACAAGCTCATCAATTATTTAAAGTATATTAGCTAGTAGGCTCAGATAGAAACAATATCAACCAATCGTCAAGTATTCATGTCGAAATGTTTGCTTTCGCCGCCTTAAAAAAATGTTTTCAAATCTTTTCAGATATTTTGTCCAAATCCATGGGGGAGCTCAAATCTTCTTGCCATTTCAATTTCATGTTTGAAATCCCTTGGCTTATCAAACAATACCCTGAGGAATTCAGGTACTGTGCGTGTACTTACTTTGACAGTCAGTAGATAACATAGTGTTGTGAAGTAAATGAGAACTATAGGCACTACATTCTATACCAGTTAGCGGCATCTTGAGCACAGCCTACAAAAATTCAGGGGCTCTTATTTTTTAATTTGAAATAACTCAAAATAAATTGATAATATATTATAAATCAAACAAAAACCAAATTCTGTAGCAGTTTTTAGTATAATTAACCTACATATGAACTTATAATAATGGATTTTTATGTTAGTTAAGGTTATGAATGAATGCAAGAACAGTTTGTGTTGAGCCGACTTCTGGATACATGTTTTTTTTAAAATCTTTAATTACTAATACACAAGTATTCGCATTGTTAGTTCTTAAAGACAATCATAAGATACAAAAAGATACTTTAAAAAATGTAATTTCATGATACTCCATTGAGTTATGGGGCCACAAAATGCAGTAAGCTACAGTAGCTAGCAGTCAATTGTATGTTGGACCAGATGTGAGATATTGTTATGTTACAGTAGCTAGCAGTCAATTGTATGTTGGACCAGATGTGAGATATTGTTATGTTACAGTAGCTAGCAGTCAATTGTATGTTGGACCAGATGTGAGATATTGT
>MUZC01000215.1:119051-135721 GCA_002072015.1 Radix auricularia
TATGAGTTGTCAAAAAAGCATTCTTTGTCATGTCGGGAAGTTTGAAAAAGACTATAGAAATGAATTACATTCAATGAGAATCAAGATGGATAAAGATCCACAGATAAAAGTACATGAAGCTAACGTTAAATTGATTAAATGACTAGAACTTACAGTAATTAAGACAAGCGATCTAAAAAGGCCACATACTAGACATTGTGTTAAATGACAAATTCTTGGATAATGAAACACAAACTTCATTGACACTTTTTTTTTTTTGAGTCCCATAACCTTTATTTTCAGAGGTCGTAGGGCATTATAATGAGTCCATTAGAACATTCGCGGGCTTAATAGACACTGGCATCTCTCTCCAGGTCAGCGGAGGACTTCTTTTAGCCTTAGTCATTTCTCAACATTTATAGTGGCTATTCGTGGGCTCGATCCCACGCCCCTCAGCTTGTGAGGCGAGCGCACAATTGACTTCGCTACCCAGCCGCCATATTGACATTTTAACAACAATAAGAAATCATTTAGAGGCAGATACAACCATAACTCAAGAATTAGAGATTATGATCAACCATGGATGATAAATGGCTACCAAGATTTGAAGTATACAAACGAAAAAACAAAACAAAAAAATACACGAAACAAGAAGCAACAAGATCAAATGATACAGTCACTATAATTGATACTAATGGGAAACTTTAATTTTATGAGGTAAATGTTAATAACAGAAAAAGAATGTGTCTACGATATTTTGGGTGCACAACAATTTTTTTACTCATTAGAATGTTACAAGAAGATGAATATGATTGTTAAAAAGACACACTGCTATGGCGGATGGAACAAAGAGAGATTGTAAAACTGCTATTCTTAATATCAACGTACCCTGGTTTCAAGGTGAAGTTCATGCCAGAGTTTTAAAAGAAGCCATTTGTTACCTCATAACTGGAAAACTTTAAGGTGTTGTTGATAATTCAGATGAAACGTTCAAAGCGTCATGCGACAACAACTATCAACAATGTGCTAGTGTTCAAGCCAGAGCCTCCATGAAAAGGAATAGAAAAATTCGACAGTGAAGTTACAGACACAATTGCAATCGGAAGTCAACTTGTGTGTCTATACAAGAATGCAAGAAACTTCAAGAAGAAGACAAAACAATACATGAAATAAAAATGAAATTTAGCCATAATAAACATTAAAAATTCCATAGTAATAAACCTTTCACAAGCAGTAAAATTTAAAAGATTACTCATACCTGAGAAGTTACAGGAATCTATTATAAGAATGACACATAAGTGGGCATATTGGCGGCAAGAACACAATTGCTACAATAGCAGTAAACTTTTCTTGTCCTCAAATGACTAAACAGATAAAAGAATACATCCAGAAATGTACGGTGTGTTTAAAACACAAATCCAGAGATGGAAAGCACACAGTGTCAATACAGTCGTCTGACAAGACAAACTTCCTATTTTTGAAGATTGTCATAGACCTAATTAGAGATGAAGTCAGAGAAAAAACACATTTATTCTCTTACCATAGTGGACATAGCCACCATATGTGCTGAAGCTGTTCCACTAAAATAATACATGCAGAGAGTATATGAATAGCAATACTCAATGTTTTCAGCACATATTGTTTTCCACAAACCATACTTTCAGGGATTGGCAAACAATTTAAAGGGCAGATGAAATAATATGTTATTAAAAAGCTGAACATTGCATGGGTGTACAGCACACTTTACCAACCACATTTAAATGGAGTAAATGAAAGACTGAACAAAACAAGAAAAACATGCTAGCATAAGCAAAGTTACAATAGATCATGAAAACAATGGCATAAATAAATTCTTTCAGTGCTATTTGCGTATTACAGCAGCAAGCATGGAAGCTCAGGCTTTAGTGCTGTTGAAATAATGTTAGGTAAAAACACTGCAAGTTTTTAAAAAAAACTTCAGAGAAAGACTTCTAAGCAAGCAATATGCTATCCAGGACAGTTATCATTTAATGTCCGAAACCAGAGATAATATACCCTAAAGTATAGAAACAGCAAACTAAAGATTAATAATGTAAAGTACACGACACAGAGAAATAAAAAAAAACAGGTAGTTTAGAACATTTCAGCCAGAACAACAAGTATTAGTATTATATCCACATTCAAAGAATGAAATCACAAGGCAATGTCCCTACAATATTGAGGACAAAATTAGTTATGTCACATATAATGTCAATATTAAAGGACATGTAACAAAATGCACATTGATAAACTAAGAGCATATGATGACAATAAAGAAAGAACGCAAACAGTAAATATTATCACAAAGAGAATGATGACAATCATATGGACAAAATAAA
Organism: Radix auricularia; assembly: GCA_002072015.1. NCBI lineage: Eukaryota > Metazoa > Mollusca > Gastropoda > Lymnaeidae > Radix > Radix auricularia. Next base: position 121,388 of record MUZC01000215.1, read on the forward strand.
AAAGAAAGGCACCAACATAGAAAACATATCATCAGACATATCAGATATGAATAAAGATAGGGTGATACAATATTTACAAAAATGCAAAGATATTTTCAATATATATATATATATATATATTTAAACATTGAGGTCGTGTTGTCAGTAATTATGTTGAACAATTGTAAAAATAAATAATAATTCACACGGAAAATTAAAAAAAAAAAAGAAATTAAAATAGCATGTTAATTGGTTTTAAATTTTAATACATATGAGGCAAAAAAGTTAAATCAATACTTATAAATACTAAAATAACAATCAATGGCTTTAAAAAATGCTCATTTCAAATAGACAATACCAATGTCAGGTTGGGTATCACTGATATGAACGTCATATTGAGAGGGACGGAGGTCTAATCTTTTGAAACGATTTGTTACAAAAGTGGGTGAGCTAAAAATCAGCAACAATTATCTGTCGTAAATTCTGGACGGCCCCATAACTACCAATGACATACAGGTTTAATTTTAAAATAGATATGAGTTAAGTATAACTTAAGTACCGCAAAGCGTCTTAGAAATTAATAAAACTCACAAAATAATGCAGCAATACCAAAATTAGGCTATAACATTTGCATTTAATAAACAAAAAAACGTAAGTTCTAAAGAGAACAATAATATCACTGTGACATAATATACGTTTTAAACTGCAGGATTGCCGAATAAGGATAGAAAATTATTAATAAGCTTAAAAAACATGATAAGAAATGCTATTGCGGACTTCCAAAATGCCACTATTAGAAAATGTTGGGGCCTTTGCAGCATCTCACTTATCTTTTGCATTGAGGACATCATCACAAGTAAATAGCGAGCCACTACTGAGGCGACTGTTTCTAACTTGATTGTCGCTAACACTTATTCAGTTTCTAAATTGGATATTAGAAGGTATGTCTGGACACAATGCCTTTCAAATGACTTGAAACTGCAGCTGTGTCGTGATTGTTGGACCCATGAGAAAATGTAAGCGTTATAAGCTGAAAGTGAGGGAAACGGAGTTTTATTTTTTAGATATGCATTCTATTCATCGTGGCTTTTATACTTGCAAATGTTAAAAGGTGCCTTTTGTAATTATTGTGTGTTGTTTCGACTGAAATTAAATATATGAATTAAGGTTGATTTTGTCATAAAACCATAAAAAAAGATAAATATTTTAAAAATGATCCTGGTAGCCACTTGCAAAGCACATGACCCAAGGGCATTCAAGAAGATACAAGCAAATATGTCGCAATATTGAAAGCCAAATCAGTTTTCTATAGATGGGACGCTGGACTCATTTAGAAGACAAATTGAAGAAATTCGCAACAAACTGAATTCCATCATTTCTACAATCCTATTTTGCGGCATGCATGATTTACCACTTAATGGAGAAGATTTAAATTCTTGTAATTTTTATGACTTGTTAGAGTTTCGTGCACTTTTTTCAGATGAAGTCCTTGGCAATCATTTGTCTATTGTTTCTTGTAGTGCATGGTATATTTCGGCAACTATGCAAATCACTATAATCGAAATGCATGTGTCTCTCTAATGTGAAGATATTTTTAGCAGCGGACATAATGCAGTTGAATTTTCTATACTTGCTGACCAGACAAATTGACATTTTAGGCATTGAATAGATGTACGCTGTTGTAAGAATAGTCAAAGAACAAAATGGTTTAATGATGGTCACTGAAGATTTTCTAGGATATATTCCATTTGTCGGTAGAACAACTGAAGGTTTGGTCAAATTCAGCATTAAAATTCATTAGAATTCGGATCAGATACTACAAAGTTTGCTGGTTAAGGATACTGAGTTGTTCTACAATAGCAGGTAAAGTAGGAGGGAACGAAGCAACAATTAGAAAAAATCATGTTAAGCCTGGTACCTATTGGAATTCAGGACGAGTTAGCGCATTTTCGTATTATGTATCAGTAATTATGTTAGATATCAGAATAATGTAGTTATCAGTAATTGTGTTTAGATTTTAGACATATTTTTATGAATTCTCTTGTGTAATGAATATATCTGACATTTTTTTTATTTAAATGTCATTTCTTTACATTTAAAATTTTTGTTTTCTCTTTAATCCAACTACAAGTCACCACAAATGATGACGTAAAACTCTCTAAACTTTTACACATATTCTGATGACGTCAACTAAAAAAAACAACTAATTATTTTGCACCCTTTCGCACCACTCTTCAATGCCTGAAGAGTTGTGCATTCGACTTCCGGCAATGGCGGCCGTTCCCTGCGCTAGTGTTACCTCTCGATTCGAAATATTTTTTGGTATTTTTAACGGGGTTCTTAAACGGATCGAGTAACGGAGTGTTGATTCACAAATGGCAGGTCAGGACATACAAAAAACATATATACATCATGGGTCTAGGACTTATGGATGCTGTGATCAAGGGTGATGACAGACGGACGGACGGACAAAACGGGTGCAATAGCGATTTCGACATCTCGAAAATGCGCTAAAAATACACAAAAGCAGCATATGTACATTGCAGTTAACATAATCTCGTCGTGACCGATTTAAAAAAATGTGAAGGCTACACAAAACTTAATAGGAACAATTTATTCAATTAAAACGTTTCCGGGATAGTAATCGGCAATACAAGTAATAAACAAGTAACCATAGAAATTTTAACAATAACTATAGACAGATTAATCCTTTTTAATGTTTACATATTACACACATATTACACATGTATGCTTTGTTAAGAATAAATAAGCTTTCTGTTGAATTAACTTTTTTAGGTAAAAAAGCACGTGGAGGTTTTTAAAAATTATTTTTTAAAGCATTGAGAGATTCATAAAATTTTTGAATCTTATTTTCATTACACTCTCATTAAAGAATTAACTTTCTTATATCACAAATATAAAATAATGTATTGCTAGTTTATATTCCCGGATATACACGGGCCGGTATTAGAGAACCAATATTGTCTCACACCCATTATGACCCCGATAAATAATGGTATAGCATTCTTGATTTATTATTTTAGGGACACTAATTACTACAGTTAGTGACGTCATGGACTGGACGGACATGACGGATTTAACATATATTGCAAGATATTTATGTTGATATATATTTAAAAATGGTATTTAAATTTTTGGGGAAACCTCGACCTGAATTTAATTAAGTTAAATCACCAAATAGATACTAATAAATACATATATACATACATACAAACAAGAGTAAATACATGCACTCATACATACACAAAACATAAACTTACGTATAAATGTTTCCCTAATGCCTTCCTTTCCTTCATTATTACATTAGTTTAATTTATAAAACATGCGGTGTGTAGACCTGAGATAACTGAGAGCCATTTAAAAAGTATATAAAGTTGCCGAGAGCAGTATTAATGTACTTTGAGTCATTAAACCCGGCGTGGATATCTATAGGTGATCTGTGTAATATATCTTTTATACAATTCATGCGAGACCCAATTTAAACGTAGAAGAGGTGCATGTTGCTCGCGACGAATTGTTCGTAAATCGTTCCTTTAGACGTTTGCAGATTTTATTAGCAGACTTTCTCAAAATAGCTAAACAAAGCATTAATCTATAGACACCTTAAATAGCCAACACGTACCAGTCTTAAAGCAATTTATTAATCTGTATAGATAGTCTCGTAGCCGCTCAACAAATGACGCTTTGCGTTTTCTTGCGAGTTTTAATAAATAAACAAGCTGACCCCTTCATTTTCGCAGATTATAACTATACGAAAGGTAATACATTTTATCCCAAAGAAATTCATTATCTCAACAATACGTCAATCTCAAACGAAGCCTTTGACCTTTACCGATATCTCAACAGTACTTTGATCAGAGCTATAACATGGATTTAGCCTATTAAGTGACACCACCATTAGCTACGACACTGAATGCTTAAATGCGTAACATGTGAATTTTTGCATCCGTTCTGTTCTGTGTTGTGTATAATTAGTGTATAATAATTAAATATTTTAAGGAAGAACATTAATTAAGCCAGTGTTGAATGAAATAAAATTATTAAATCAACTAGCAATTTGCACGCGCTTTGCTGCGGTAAATTAGGATTTCAGTTATTAAAAAATGCGTCTTTTTTATATAGCTAATTATGAGGAAAACCCTATATTTAGGTAATCGTGCCCGTATTGAGAAAGAATTTTATATCTTTTGCCTCTTACCATTGCGGGAGTGTACTCAAAAACTTCCCAAAGTTTCAAGCTTCTACCTACACGGAAGTTTCGAGAAAGAGTATAGATTTAGTTTTATAAAGCCGATGTTAGGGAAAAAACATTAGGGCCCCGGGCCACCTATGAGTGGAATTTAAAAAAAAAAAAAAATATAATTATTTTGCTTATTACTATCGTAGGGGGTTGCTAAACAACTACAAAAGGCTTACTACTTTTACCTACAAAGGAAATGGGAGAAGCAGTTATTTTCAGTTTTAAAAAGCTCATTTAATGGAAAACTACATTGGGCATCCGGCATTCTGTAAGTGATAATTTAGATATATATTCACCTATTATCATCAAGGAAGTGTACTCAACAACTTTCAAAGTTTAAAGTTCTACATACTCAGCAAAAAAGGACAATTATTGATTCTCAATTTATATTGATAAGAGAAATAGTTTTTGGGACCCCGGTCTCACATAATTTGGAATTTTAAATTTTCTTTTCGTCGTGAGAGGGTACTCAACAACTTCCCATATTTCAATGCTCCTACCTACACGGGAATTTTAAGAATTAGTGATAATTTAGTGATTGCATTAAAAGCTCTATTTGGGCCCAAGGCAAACAGTAAGGGATATTTTAAATATGTTTTACTCTACCAACGTGGAAGTGTATTTAACAACCCCCACCCCAAACGCTGTGGGCCATTATTTATTCGTGAAAAAAGAAAGTTATATATTTTCAATTTTTATAGAGCTCATTTTAAAAAAAACGGTGTAGGAGCCCTGGCCCACTTGAGTGTGTATTTCAAAATTCTTTCAAAGCAACTTTTGCCATGGGAGGGTACTTAACAATTTTTCCAAATTTTAATTCTCCTACCTACACCAACAATTTGAGAATTAGTGATGAGTCGGTTTTTAATATAAGAAAAACCATATTTGGGCCCTCGGCCCACAATGAGAGGGGGTTTTAATATTATCTTTGGCAATTTTCGTCGGGAACATGTACTAAATAATTGTCCATAGTTTCATGCTTGTGCCTATACGGGAAAGAGGAGAATAAGTGATTTTAATTTTTTTACAGCTCATGTAAGGAAAAGAAACGTTTTTAATGCTTGCCCCCAATGAGTGGGAAATTGAATCCTTTTTGATTTCCAAATATTTGTTGGGAAAATGTGCTAAAAATTTACAAAGTTTCATGTTTCTGCCTACACGGGGAATAGGACAATTGTGAATTTCAATTTTTATAGAGCCCATATTAGGAATAAAATGTTTTCGGACCCCTGCTCTAAATGAGTGAGATTTTTAAAATTATTTTCTGCCAATTTTCGTCATGATAGGTTACCCAACAACTTCTCTAAATTTCATGCTTCCACCTACACGGAAATTTGAAGAATTAGTAATGAGTCCATTTTTAATATAAGGATGAATTTTAACATCTTTTTTTGCAAATATTTGTCTGGAGCGTGTACTCAAAATATTTCCAAGGTTCCATGCACTATATATATGTGAAATAGGAGAATTAGTGATTTTCAATTCTTATAAAGCTGATATAAGGAAAAAAATCTTTTTGTTTGGGCCCCGGCCCCCATGAGTGGGAAATTTAACTTTTTTCCCCCCAATTATCATCGGGAGAACGTACTTAAAATTTCATGCGTCTACCTACACGGGAAATAGGAAAATTTGATTATTTTCAAGTTTCATAGAGTTTATAAAAGTTAAAAATGGTTTTGGGCCCCAGGCCCCACATGACCGAAATTTTAAAAATTCTTTTTTTGCCAATTTTCGTAGTAAGCGGGTATGCAACAACTTTCCCAAAGTGTATGCTTTTACATACACGGAAAGTTTGAGAATTAGTGATGAATCAGTGAGTGAGTCAGTCAGTCAGTTAGGGCTTTCCCATTTATTAGAATAGATGGTGGTTCATATTTGAAATAAAAAATCTACATCAACGCCAAAGGTGTTTTGTAGACGACCATGTAAGTGTTACACTATTTTAAAAAATTCTTTCCCATAACAGCTTTTCTGGTCAAAATACCAAGAATCTTTTGAATAATGCTAATTATAAGAAAAAAATGTATATAGAATTATATATATCAGACACATTTGTTGCCTCTCTACCTGTCTGTTACCTATTAACTCAAGATCAAGATATCCAAATAAAAAGAAATTTGATACACGTACACTAAATTTTATGGGGAAGTTTTTAAACAGGTTTCGTGTTATAATTCACACTCCTGGGCGCCAAGGGCCCCCAAACTTTTTTTTCTTATTTGAGCTGTATAAAAATTGAAAATAACCAATTCTCCCATTTCCTGAGGAGGCAGAAGCATGAAATTTTAGAAAATTGTTGAGTGCAATTCAACAAATGTAGCAGGTGAAAATATATTTAAATTATGTTTTACTAAGGACCGGGGATCCAAATGTTTTTTTTTTCCATTTTGAACTATAAAAAAAAGTAATCTCATGTATTGACCTATTTCCATAGTAAGGTAGAAGAATGCCAAATTCTGTAAGTACACTCTGCCAATGCCAATTTGTGTAAACTAATTTTAAGATTAACACTCATGGGTTGCAGGGGATTTGATTGTATTTTTAATATATATTATATCCGTCATTATCCATATTAAAGAACGTAAACATTATAGTTTCAGCATGTACAATTTTTCACTGGTGGCCAAATATAAAAAAGACAAATAACCAATATTGGAAAAAAAAATATTTTTAAGTATTTTTTAAAAATATTTCTGTAAGATGTATCTGGGCTAATCATAGAGCAAAAATAATGTATTGAACCATTTCAAAATGAAGTAAGGAACTTAATTTACTTAACCCCTTCATTGGTGGCTCATTATGGTAAATTTTCCTCTTATTAACTATATAAAAAATATTTTCAGCGACCTTGACGGCCCTTTTAAAAACAATACTTCTAAAAACTTAAACTTTTAATTTCCATTACTTCTGGGGGATTTTTGGCTGCGGTGGTGTGGTCATGTCTGCAGGATTAGCTCGGAGCGTATTTCTAGAGCCTTGCTTAAAGTGAGCTGGCAATTTTTATGAGAAAAAGAGGTTGCCTGTGCCTGGGCTTCAAGGATATCTGCAAGAAAGATATGTCATTGGCACAGATAGACAATAAACGTGGGAGATCATTGTCGAGCAAAACTCTTGCCGGGAGAATAAGGAATCCATGTCATGGAAGCAGTAGTCTTAGCTTTGAGTGAAGAGTGGAGTGCCGCGAGAAAGTGGATGAGGTGTAGAAGAGCAGGATGGATAAGATAATCTCCATGCTCTACATAAATACTTTATTTTTCGTTTTATTACTTCCAGATTTTTTTTTAAAAAAGTTGTATTTGAATCTTCTGACACAGTTTATTTTTTTCTTCTTAAAACTTAGCATTACTAATTTTCGTAATTTTCAAATAATTTTTAGTTTTCAGATAAACGTTATAAAATACTTATTTAAATGGTCTGATTATATTATTCTATATTATATAGCTTGATGCCACTTCTGAGAGCAGAATTTTTAAATTTTTTTAATCCTCTGATTCCTCATTGAAATTAAATTTGAATATAATAATCTTGAAGCAGCAACGTCTCCTAGAAAAGAAACATATATTTGTATTTACTTAACAATAAAATAAATAATTTAAGAGATGTGTTGCATAATATAATTTTTGAAAACATTATTATTGGAATATTTAAGTGACGTCCATAAAAATGGAAGGAGAGGGATTGTCATAATCTGGAAAAAAATATGATTAACGTTTTGAAGCTTTCTAATCGTAAATGGTTAAAACTATCCGAGTCCATAGATTACTAGATTTAAAATGAGTACGTAATCTTTATAAAAACGTTCGAATGTTCTCTTTAATGCGTGAGTTTTAAGTTATTGTTAGTCTTTAAACTGTTATTATTATTATTATTTACATTTAGACTATTGCTGCAGCGGAGGTAACTCTTTAAAAATAAAAATGTCCTAACAGACATTCAGTTATTCAAAATGACTTAGGAAATTCCCGATATAATAAGTGTAAGAGCTCTGCGTGAAGATTGATTCTGATTTATACTTCTTTGAACAATGTTTCATGTAAGTTTTCAAAAACATAATTGATTTTTTTTTTTCTAAAATTTACGTGTCATTCCAAATAATGCAAATTTATATTACTTTTTAATGATATGATTAATAATAAAATCTTTTAAGAACTTAATAAAAACCAAATTATAATGGTTTCCGTCATTATTTGCATTGCTAGCTTGGTTGCTAGGCTCATGTTGTCATTATCAAGGTATTCACTGAAGGGAGGAAATATGAAATCCCAATATAGAGTGGCACAACGGTATACGTTCTTAATCTGTTCCAAACATTTAAACGTACGCTAATAAGGACGTACAAAAAAAGTAATTTATTGTGAGAAATAGAGTGAAAATGATCAGTGTGTTGCTTTGAAAAGAATTAGATTGTTATTTATATATATATACATTCATTAGCAAAAATGTTTAAAGTGTTCTAAGCAGAGCTTAATATCAAAATACATAATGTAAAACAACTTAGACACACAAACACACAATTCTTGAGTTTTATTGTTGTCCACTTCAAAAGCAATTTTTTTATAGCGCGAAAGTCCCCGATTTTTGTTTTGTAATTGATTTGAATCCATTTGACCGTTTAATAGTCTCAAAATTATAGAAATCGTCTTTCTTGGCTTCAAATAATTCCTGCGACACGCACTCCAAGTTTAACTTAGATTATAATCTCTTTTTTTTAACCACATGATGATCCTAACCTCTTTTTCTCGTCTGATTCACTCCTCTCATTAGCTTTTTCAGAACTCTGTTGCGTACTGGGTTCTGGATACTCTCACTAATAAAGACAGACTCTTGTCGAATAGAAGATGTTCTTTATTAAACTATAAAGGCACGTAAAATCCTTCCTACAGCCATCGAGACATCACAGTATACTGGCATACAGGCTCTAGTGTTCGAGCAAACCCCGATAACACCATCCATCAACACATAGCCCTGGCCGACGTCTACACCCAGACGTTACAAGTCTCTCGTATGGTTCTCCTCACGTCTCACGCTAGTATCTCTTTCGTCTCTCTCTACACACTGCACAGACCCACACTATATATAGCCCTTGCGCGCACTCTNCTATGATCTCACGGTGTGCTATGATCTCACGGTGTGCTATGATCTCACGGTGTGCTATGATCTCACGGTGTGCTATGATCTCACGGTGTGCTATGATCTCACGGTGTGCTATGATCTCACGGTGTGCTATGATCTCACGGTGTGCTATGATCTCACGGTGTGCTATGATCTCACGGTGTGCTATGATCTCACGGTGTGCTATGATCTCATGGTGTGCTATGATCTCACGGTGTCCTATGATCTCACGGTGTTCCATAATCTCACGGTGTTTCATAATCTCATGGTGTGCTATGATCTCACGGTGTGCTATGATCTCACGGTGTTCCATAATCTCACGGTGTTCCCTAATCTCACGGTGTGCTATGATCTCACGGTGTGCTATGATCTCACGGTGTTCCATAATCTCACGGTGTGCTATAATCTCAAGGTGTGCTATAATCTCACGGTGTTCCATAATCTCATGGTGTGCCATGATCTCACGGTTTGCTATGATCTCACGTATTCTTAATCTCACGCTGTGCTATGATCTCACGGTGTCCTATGATCTCACGGTGTGCTATGATCTCACGGTGTCCTATGATCTCACGGTGTGCTATGATCTCACGGTGTGCTATGATCTCACGGTGTGCTATGATCTCATGGTGTCCTATGATCTCACGGTGTGCTATGATCTCACCTGTTCTTAATCTCACGGCGTTCCATAACCTCACGGTGTGCTATGATCTCACGGTATGCTATGATCTCACGGTGTGCTATGATCTCATGGTGTCCTATGATCTAACGGTGTGCTATGATCTCACGGTGTGCTATGATCTCACGGTGTCCTATGATCTCACGGTGTGCTATGATCTCCCGGTGCGCTATGATCTCACGGTGTTCCATATTCTCACGGTGTGCTATGATCTCACGGTGTGCTATGATCTCACGGTGTTCCATAATCTCACGGTGTGCTATGATCTCACGGTGTGCTATGATCTCACGGTGGGCTATGATCTCACGGTGTGCTATGATCTCACGGTGTGCTATGATCTCACGGTGTGCTATGACTCACGGTGTGCTATGATCTCACGGTGTGCTATGATCTCACGGTGTGCTATGATCTCACGGTGTGCTATGATCTCACGGTGTGCTATTATCTCACGGTGTGCTATGATCTCACGTGTTTTTAATCTCACGGTGTCCCATAATCTCACGGTGTGCTATGATCTCACGGTGTGCCATGATCTCACGGTGTGCTATGATCTCACGGTGTGCTATGATCTCACGGTGTGCTATGATCTCACGTGTTCTTAATCTCAGGGTGTGCTATTATCTCACGGTGTGCTATTATCTCACGGTGTGCTATGATCTCACGATGTGCTATGATCTCACGGTGTGCTATGATCTTACGGTGTGCTATGATCTCACGGTGTGCTATGATCTCACGGTGTGCTATGATCTCACGGTGTCCTATGATCTCACGGTGTGCTATGATCTTACGGTGTCCTATGATCTCATGGTGTCCTAATCTCACGGTGTGCTATGATCTTATGATGTGCTGTGATCTCACAGTGTGCTATGATCTCACGGTGTGCTGTGCTCTCACAGTGTGCTATGATCTCAATGTGTGCTATGATCTCACGGTGTTCTGTGATCTCTCAGTGTGCTATGATCTCACGGTTTGCTGTGATCTCACAGTGTGCTATGATCTCACGATGTGCTATGATCTCACGGTGTGCTATGATCTCACAGTGTGCTATGATCTCACGGTGTGCTATGATCTCACGGTGTGCTATGATCTCACGTGTTCTTAATCTTACGGTGTTCCATAATCTCACGGTGTGCTATGATCTCACGGTGTGCTATGATCTCACGTGTGCTTAATCTCACGGTGAGCTATGATCTCACGGTGTGCTATGATCTTACAGTGTGCTATGATCTCACGCTGTGCTATGATCTCACGGTTTGCTATGATCTCACGGTGTGCTATGTTCTCACAGGGTGCTATGATATCACGGTGTGCTATGATCTCACGGTGTGCTACGATCTCACGGTGTGCTATGATCTCACGGTGTGCTATGGTCTCACGAAGTGCTATGATCTCACGATGTGCTATGATCTCACAGTGTGCTATGATCTCACGGTGTGCTATGATCTCACGGTGTGCTATGATCTCACGGTGTTCTGTGATCTCACGTCGTGCTATGATCTCACGGTGTGCTATGATCTCACGTCGTGCTATGATCTCACGGTGTGCTATGATCTCACGTTGTGCTATGATCTCACGGTGTCCTATGATCTCACGGTATCCTATGATCTCACGGTGTGCTATGATCTCACGATGTGCTGTGATCTCACAGTGTGCTATGATCTCACGGTGTGCTGTGATCTCACGGTTTGCTATGATCTCACTGTGTGCTATGATCTCACGGTGTTCTGTGATCTCACGGTGTGCTATGATCTCACGGTTTGCTGTGATCTCAAGATGTTCTATAATCTCACGGTGTGCTATGATCTCACGGTGTGCTATGAACTCACGGTTTGCTATGATCTCACGGTTTGCTATGATCTCACGGTGTGCTATGATCTCACGGTGTGCTATGATCTCACGGTGTGCTATGATCTCACGGTGTTCTGTGATCTCACGTCGTGCTATGATCTCACGTTGTGCTATGATCTCACGTCGCGCTATGATCTCACGGTGTGCTATGATCTCACGGTGTGCTATGATCTCACGGTGTGCTATGATCTCACGTGTTCTTAATCGCACGGTTTTCCATAATCTCACGGTGTGCTATGATCTCACGGTGTGCTATGATCTCACGTGTTCTTAATCTCAGGATGTGCTTTGATCTCACGGTGTGCTACGATCTCACGGTGTGCTATGATCTCACGGTGTGCTATGATCTCACGGTGTCCTATGATCTCACGGTGTGCTATGATCTCACGATGTGCTGTGATCTCACAGTGTGCTATGATCTCACGGTGTGCTGTTATCTCACGGTGTGCTATGATCTCACTGTGTGCTATAATCTCACGGTGTTCTGTGATCTCACGGTGTGCTATGATCTCACGGTGTCCTATGATCACACGTGTTCTTAATCTTACGGTGTTCCATACTCTCACGGTGTGCTATGATCTCACGGTGTGCTATGATCTCACGGTGTGCTATGATCTCACGGTGTGCTATGATCTCACGGTGTGCTTTGATCTCACGGTGTACTATTATCTCACGGTGTGCTATGATCTCACGGTGTGCTATGATCTCACGGTGTTCTGTGATCTCACGTCGTGCTATGATCTCACGGTGTTCTATGATCTCACGTCGTGCTATGATCTCACGGTCGTCTATGATCTCACGATGTGCTATGATCTCACGGTGTGCTATGATCTCACGTGTTCTTAATCTCACGGTGTTCCATAATCTCACGGTTTGCTATGATCTCACGGTGTGCTATGATCTCACGTGTTCTTAATCTCATGGTGTGCTATGATCTCACGGTGTGCTATGATCTCACGGTGTGCTATGATATCACGGTGTGCTGTGATCTCACGGTGTGCTATGATCTCACGGTGTCCTATGATCTCACGGTGTGCTATGATCTCACGGTGTGCTGATCTCACGGTGTTCTATGATCTCACGTTTTGCTATGATCTCACGTGCTCTTAATCTAACGGTGTTCCATAATCCCACGGTGTGCTATGATCTCACGGTGTGCTATGATCTCACGGTGTGCTATGATCTCAAGGTGTTCCATAATCTCACGGTGTGCTATGATCTCACGGTGTGCTATGATCTCACGGTTTGCTATGATATCACGGTGTGCTGTGATCTCACGGTGTGCTATGATCTCACGGTGTCCTATGATCTCACGGTGTGCTATGATCTCACGGTGTGCTATGATCTCACGGTGTTCTATGATCTCACGTTTTGCTATGATCTCACGTGCTCTTAATCTAACGGTGTTCCATAATCTCACGGTGTCCTATGATCTCACGGTGTGCTGTGATCTCACGGTGTGCTATGATCTCACAGTGTGCGATGATATCACGGTGTTCTGTGATCTCACGGTGTGCTATGATCTCACGGAGTGCTGTGATCTCACGGTGTGCTATGATCTCACTGTGTGCTATGATCTCACGGTGTGCTATGATCTCACCATATGCTATGATCTCACGGTGTGCTATGATCTCACGGTGTGCTATGATCTCACGATATGCTATGATCTCACGGTGTGCTATGATTTCACTGTGTGCTATGATCTCACGGTGTGCTATTATCTCAAAATGTAGGGCATTCGATTTGTTTCATTTAAATCATCGGAACCTGTCCATAGATGAATTCACGCACCTGAGGAGAAAAGGGCTACAAATTTGAGTATTCGATGGGAAGGTTAGGGGTCTTTTACAACTTTAACGTCACATCGAAGAGCGCAACATTAAAAAAAAATTATACAGAAATATTGAATTGCTTTTATTTTATGAAATTAAGTTTTAGATGGCTCAACGTGTGTTACGAAATCAGAGTGCAGTCTAATTTATGGACGACCCAATACAAATAAACACCATATATTACGAAAGTGATTCCTCAGAATTAATTAGGCTATTATTAATACACCTCAAGAATAACAGAATTTGCTTGGAGAATGATCATTTTGAAGAAAAAGAGTTTTAATCATGCTGATTAAGTAATATATTAGGACAATACTTAGGTAGCGTAAATCTAGTTAAATTTTATTGCACATTTGTTTTGCACATTATATATATTTTCAGTTTCATGATTCTTTCTAAAGATTTGAAGGAATAAATAGTATGAAGGTCTAAAGGTCAAATAAATGTAGCTGTGTTACAAAACAATTGTAAGAATTATTTAGCAGGCATGACAAACTATATCTAGAAGTTTTGTCCATTTGAATAGAAGCGTGCTTTAGTTACATCTTTTTAAAACCAATTTTTTAAACTCATTTTTCATTTTACATTTCTTAATGGTATTGTTTTTTTTACAAGGATCCATGTTT
>MUZC01000015.1:21275-34570 GCA_002072015.1 Radix auricularia
TCTCTCTCTCTCTCTCTCTATCTCTCTCTCTCTCCTTTTATTCCCTATAATTTCATTAGCATTTTTTGGTCCAAAATAATTCAAGCGTGTCACACTTGGTCGCATGTCTCCAGTAAATTTACATCTGCCCTGTATACAGTGTACATTTCCAAAATTTGTGATGTGTAAAGGGTACATCGCCAACATGTGTATTGTGTAAAGGGTACATCTCCAACATGTGTATTGTGTAAAGGGTACATCGCCAACATGTGAATTGTGTAAAGGGTAGACCTCCAACATGTGTATTGTGTAAAGGGTAGATCTTTAACATGAGTATTGTGTAAAGGGTAGATCTTTAACATGAGTATTGTGTAAAAGGTAGATCTTTAACATGTGTATTGCGTAAAAGGTAGATCTTTAACATGTGTATTGTGTAAAGGGTAGATCTTTAACATGTGTATTGTGTAAAAGGTAGATCTTTAACATGTGTATTGTGTAAAAGGTAGATCTCCAACATGTGTATTGTGTAAAGGGTAGATCTTTAACATGTGTATTGTGTAAAGGGCACAAAAGACACTTTGACCTTTATTCCAGTTGAATTGAGTTGGATTAACGTCAGACGTCTGATAGGGGAAGCAAATAAATGAAGGAAAGAGAGAGTCAATTTTGGTGCAAACCATGGTAAACCATTCAGTACCCCCCCCCCCAAGTGGTTTTACATGATGTAACCAAATATGCCTGGGAAATGTTTGAAGACAAATTTTTTAAAAATCTTTTATATTAACTTGTGGTGTCTGAGCCCTTGCTGAAAAAACTTTGGATCTATTTTTAACCCACTTCCTTGTAAGCTAGCGAACTGAAATTTTGCAGGCAGACTCGTGCCAACGATAAAAAGGATGTATCCAAATTTCAGATCTGTAATTGAATTATTGAATTTTAAAATTATTTTATTTATCTCAACGTAACATGATAATTTTTGAGTTGGAGTGTCGTGGTGCGTATTATGTTCACCAACCTATCAAAAGCGGTCTTGAAAGACTTACTACATGTAGTTGAAAAACTACGGATGTGTAATGGTAGAGAATTCCATTGTTTGGCTGCACAAAAAAGAGAATGACCTTTCGCCAAATGTATTAGTTCGTGTCTTTGGAACACATAGAATGCGTGTGTCTGCAAAAGAGCATAGCTGACGAATTAGTGAGTAGACCGATAAAAGTACAGTAAGTTAGGAAGGGCATGCGTCAGAAAAGAAGTTTTGACACAGAACGGCCAGAGACATAATTAGATTTTTGTATTTTCGGATGGTTTTGCCCTGCCTATCATAATGAACATCCTATAGTTATCTCTCGTATAAAAAGCATTTATAGTCAAAAATTTGGTTTTTACGGGTTTAAAAAAAATAAATTGATTAGTGCCCACCATGAAATTATGCAGGGGAACTTTGTGGACCAAGTGGAATGTGGAGGAAAAGTGGCATGAGATGGCCACGTCATGAGATGGCCACGTCATGAGATGGCCACGTCATGAGATGGCCACGTCATGAGATGGCCACGTCATGAGATGGCCACGTCATGAGTTGGCCACATCATGAGATGGCCAAATCATATGAGATGGTCAAAATAAGAGATGATCAACAAAAGCTCTCACTTAACATTAAGACTCCCCTAAGATGTTGATGATGATGATTAAGAAACTGACATTAATGTCGCACCTTCCACTCCCCAACTCCTGCCAGCATTGAAGCCACTCCCACTCCCCTGCCCCTGACATCATTTTAGCCCCCCCCCCTCCCAATACTGCCACAAATAAAACCCCAGAACCAATTAACTCCCTTCCCTATTTAAAGACATATCGATTCTGGTCGAAACATCGTCCAGTTGTGCTAATTAAAGTTTTTGATTCAAACCAAAACTAAAGAATGTTTCAAGTCGTTGATGAAACACAATTAATAATATTGATCCTTCAGCTTTTTGCTTGTTCTCCTGAGGGAAAGTGTTTCCTTCAGTGAACAACAAAAAAAAAAACATTCCGTAGAGCAAATCAATGTCTGGTTCGAATGGTGCGCATTCCCAACACTGCACGGGCGCGGCGAGGCAATCAACGCTATAGCGTTACGAGGAACGCGCCATGATACGGCGTGTAGTCATAATCTATAGTGTGGAGATGTGGATGGTGGAGGTACGGTGTGGAGATGTGGATGATGGAGGTATAGTGTGGAGATGTGGATGGTGGTGGTATAGTGTGGATGGTGGAGGTGAAGTGTGGAGATGTGGATGGTGGAGGTTTAATGTGGAGATGTGGATGGTGGAGGTATAGTGTGGAGATGTGGATGGTGGATTGTTAAGTGTGGAGATGTGGATGGTGGAGGTATAGTGGAGATGTGGATGGTGGAGGTATAGTGTCGAGATGTGGATGGTGGCGGTTTAATGTGGAGATGTGGATGGTGGAGGTATAGTGTGGAGATGTGGATGGTGGTGGTATAGTGTGGATGGTGGAGGTAAAGTGTGGAGATGTGGATGGTGGAGGTTTAATGTGGAGATGTGGATGGTGGAGGTATAGTGTGGAGATGTGGATGGTGGATTGTTAACTGTGGAGATGTGGATGGTGGAGGTATAGTGGAGATGTGGATGGTGGAGGTATAGTGTCGAGATGTGGATGGTGGCGGTTTAATGTGGAGATGTGGATGGTGGAGGTATAGTGTCGAGATGTGGATGGTGGAGGTTAAGTGTGGAGATGTGGATGGTGGAGGTATAGTGTGGAGATTTGGATGGTGGCGGTTTAATGTGGAGATGTGGATGGTGGAGGTATAGTGTCGAGATGTGGATGGTGGAGGTTAAGTGTGGAGATGTGGATATTGGAGGTATAGTGGATGGTGGAGGTATAGTGTGGAGATGTGGATGGTGGAGGTATGGTGTTGAGATGTGGATGGTGGAGGTATGGTGTGGAGATGTGGATGGTGGAGGTATAGTGTGGAGATGTGGATGGTGGAGTTATGGTGTGGAGATTTGGATGGTGGAGGTATGGTGTTGAGATGTGGATGGTGGAGGTATGGTGTGGAGCTGTGGATGGTGGAGGTATGGTGTGGAGATGTGGATGGTGGAGGTATAATGTGAAGATGTGGATGGTGGAAGTATAGTATGGAGATGTGGATGGTGGATGTATAATGTGAAGATGTGGATGGTGGAGGTATAGTGTGGAGATGTGGATAGTGGAGGTAAAGTGTGGATGATGGAGGTTTGGTGCTGAGATGTGGATGGTGGAGGTATTGTGCTGAGATGTGACATATTTCAAGACATATATCATAAACAATTTGATCACTCCCATTCCTGGTTTTAAAAACTCCTGACTGTCCTGACATGAACCCATGACGTCATAGCAGTCTGGGCACATTGAGGTCATCTAAATCTAACTCTCATCAACTCGCAACTTATCTTTGAATGGTTATTTTTAAAGAGAGACTAAGGCATAGATCCTCCAGGAGTTTTAAAAGTTACGCCAATTTGAAGATCTTTTATATTAACTCGTGGTGTCTGCTTGAGCCCTTGCCGAAAAAACTTTGGATCGATTTTTAACCCACTTTCTCGTAAGCTAGCCAGCGAGCTGAAATTTTGCAGGCATACTCGTGCCGATGATAATAATGAGGTATCACATTTTCAGATCGATCGAATGTACTGTGATTAAATTATTTAATTTTAAGTTTATTTTATTTATCTCCATTTATCATGTTAAATTTTAAGTTTGAGTGTCGTGGTGCATATTATGTTCAACAACCATTCCTGACGCTCAATAAGGTGCGCATTATATTGACAAAACTTTTACAAATATATTCACGAAAGGTGCGGATTATATTAGACACATTTTACGAGACTAACTAAAATTTCGTATTTTTGGATTGTCTTGCGCTGCGTATAGGGATGTTCTTATATGGCGGAAATCTATTAATAGAAATATTATATCTAAATTTATTTTTTGTTAGGACAAATTCATTTTAAAAAATAATAAAAGATACGAGTCAATACGTGAACGTAGGTATATTGAGAATGATTGATCTTATCAGCTAATTTTTAATTTTCGTTCATTTAAGACAGCTTATTGGACTTGCAAAATAAAAAACAAATTCATATTTTTTACTAAGCTAACAATTTTGACAACATAGTAATTTGACTGTATTTATGCCTCAAAACATTGTTCCGCTAAAATGTAATCTAAAAAAAAGAACATTACGAAATGAGCTATGACGTTTTCCGGTTTTAGAAATGAAGAACCCTATTTTTATGAACATCCTTATAGTTATGTCTCGTATATAACGGATTTATAAATAAAAACATATTTTTTAAACGTTTTGGTTTTTTTTTTTTTTATTAAATCCTTTACATTACCTAGGGGCGTCTGCTTACTTGACGAAAATTTTTTGGATCGATTTTTAACCCACTCCTTCGTAAGTTGGCAAGCTGAAATTTTGCAGACAGACTAGTACAAATTATAAAAATGATGTATCAAAATTTCAGATCAATCGAATGTACTGTAATTGAATTAATGGATTTTTAGATTATCATCTTTTTATTTCTATGTAGCAAGTTAATTTTTGTGCTAGAAGTGTCGCCGTGCGTGTTACATTTAACGACCTTTTTTCATGTACTTTCCTGTTGCGCTGTGCGTTGCGTATTATATTGACAATACTTTTTAATATTATATATTCGATCTGTAAATGTAAATGCTATTAATTGCTAATCTGTCTCGCGGTGCGCACTATGTTAAACATGTTTTTATAACCCGTTTCCTATGATCAAGTCGAGCTGAAATTTAGCAGTGCAGACTGTAGAATTTTTTGTACTATAAATAGGGCTGTTAATGATTATTTTAATTTAATTGTTAACTTTTGAAAAAGTATCCATTAATTAATCGTTAATTTCGATTAAAGCCAATATATATATATATATATATANTATATATAAGCAGCATTTATTAAACGTGCTTTTCAAAAACCGAAATAACACTGGAATGTTATCTTTATATGACATCTTTTAACTAACAAATCAAACATCGCATAAATTTCCCCGTCATGACCGCTATACAATGCTACGTAGCCACCCGCCATACACTTCGTTATAATACAGTAGCCACGATTCTAACAGAATTTTAATTCCTCATTTAACCTGCAAATTACTTTCAAGGGTTGTTTATTATTACTGTGTATATTGAAATAAACATATAATTTATTTTTTTTTACTCGCCCCATTCCAACCCGTAGAATATAACAAATTAGCCCAGTTATTGCACTGGGAAGAAATTCTCCAAGGGCCGAATACAAATGATATTAATGACTGACACATTTACCTCTATCCTATGTGTGTTTGTTACCGCGATTGATCCGATTGTTTCAAGATAGCCGCCGCCATGTTTATACGTTGTGACCCACACCCCTCCCCCTGCTGCTATAGGTGTACACCAACATTTTTATCTGATGTATCCAACAGAGCGAATTTATAACCAGCATCAACACGTGAGTGGACGTTGTCGTCTGCTTCCACAACATTTCTTAAAGTTTGGTGGGAATATTGGTGGGTATGTTGGTGGGTATATTGGTGGGAATATTGATGGGAATATTGGTGGGAATATTGGTGGGATTATTGGTGGGAATATTGGTGGGAATATTGGTAGGAATATTGGTGGGAATATTGGTGGCAATATTGGTGGGAATATTGGTGGCTATATTGCTTGGAATATTGGTGGGTAAATTGCTAGGATTATTGGTGGAAGTATTTGTGGAACTATTAGTAGGAAGTAGGAATAATGCTGGGAATATTGCTGGGAATATTGTTGGAAATATTGGTGGGAATATTGCTGGAAATTTAGCTTGAAATAATTGCAATAATTATAAAAACATGCACTTTTTAATTTGCTCACCTGAGCAATTAATGGTTGGCATATCTGACACTGTTTGTATTTATAACATGACTTTTAAACTCCGTCTGAAGCTGTGACGTCAATCTGAGCATGTGTGATACAATAGTTTTGTAGTTGGTAGGTGGGGGGGGGAGGTATTATTTATTTATTTTTCCTCTGCTGTGATCATTAATTTGGACAGTGACCCCAATTAGGCCTGGTGTTTCTTTTAAGGGTCGTAAAAAGTTGGATCAAATAAATCTAATTTTGTTTTAAAAAAAAAAACACGGCTTATTTACCAGTCAGAGGAAAATGCCTCCTGCTTATATCAGTTAGGGCCCTTTGAGGCTACGCCATGATGCACTATTTACAAACAGTCATCCGGGCACCCTGCCGTATTCAATGACACAATGGCGCCCTTTAACTCCCTTTCCACACTTCCGGTGCGCACTAACAAATATTTAGATTGTCTCCCCCATTATCACTGCCTTGCCCACGGATCCACTCGTGCTGTTGCCCTTACCTTTAAGATTCCCGACGTCACTTCCTGTTTAGTAGGTCTTTTAGTGATATCGAAAACTAACATCACAGCTTTTGTTAGCTTTAAATTTGGAAGATCTTCAACATTATTTCTCTAATGCACCGAAATCTCCAACAATGCCTCCATTTTGTTTTAGAGATTTATTTTCGTACATAAAATCTCATGTAATTTTGAAATTCTTTGATCCATAATATTATTATTTTATTACTTTAAACAAGCAATTGTCAAGAATCGAAAATCACTTTTGAAAAAGAGCAATCAAATAAAAGCCAATATAAAAATCTCATCATCACCATCAGAGAACTGCATGTGGCTCCCAAAGATTACATCATACAAATCTTATATACGTGATTCAAGAGTTCTTAATTGGCATGACCCTAACATATGCTGAAGTTGTTATTTGAGGTGACCGTGGAATGGTAGAGTTACATCTAGTCCTGGTCAACAAGTCATGAGGTGACCATTAAATGGTAGAGTTACATCCAGTCCTGGTCAACAAGTCATGAGGTGACCATTAAATGGTAGAGTTACATCCAGTCCTGGTCAACAAGTCTTGAGGTGACCATTAAATGGTAGAGTTACATCCAGTCCTGGTCAACAAGTCATGAGGTGACCATTAAATGGTAGAGTTACATCCAGTCCTGGTCAACAAGTCATGAGGTGACCATTAAATGGTTGAATTAAACCTAATCCCAGTCCACAAGTTTTGGATTTTATTTGAGATAGGCAAGGTTGTTTGTTTTTAATCATAATATAATTTGTTTCTTACGTGTTGCAAGTGACGCAGTATATCAAAGGGCTGTGGCACACCTGTGGGCTGTGGCACACCTGTGGGCTGTGGCACACCTGTGGGCTGTGGCACACCTGTGGGCTGTGGCATACCTATGGGCTGTGCATACATATGGGCTGTGGCACACCTGTGGGCTGTGGCATACCTATGGGCTGTGCATACATATGGGCTGTGGCACACCTGTGGGCTGTGGCATACCTCTGGGATACGCATACCTATGGGCTGCGGCACATCAGTTGGCTGTGTCACACCTGTGGACTGTGGCATACCTGTGGGCTGTGGCATACGTATGGGCTGTGGCACACCTGTGGGCTGTGTCACACCTGTGGACTGTGGCATACCTGTGGGCTGTGGCATACGTATGGGCTGTGGCACACCTGTGGGCTGTGGCATACCTATGGGCTGTGGCACACCTGTGGGCTGTGGCATACTTATGGGCTGCGGCACACTATTGGACTGCGGCACACCTGAGGGCTGTGGCATACCTATGGGCTGCGGCACACTATTGGACTGCGGCACACCTGTTGGCTGCGGCACACTATGGGACTACGGCATACCTGTGGGCTGCGGCACACTATTGGAGTACGGCACACTTGTGGACTGCGGCACACCTGTGCGCTGCGGCACACTATTGGACTATGGCACACCTGTGGGCTGCGGCACACTTGTGGACTGCGGCACACCTGTGCGCTGCGGCACACTATTGGACTACGGCATACCTGTGGGCTGCGGCACACTGTTGGACTACGGCATACCTGTGGGCTGCGGCACACTGTTGGACTACGGCACACCTGTGTGCTGCGGCACACTATTGGAGTACGGCACACCAGTTTGCAGAGCTCCGCTGTAATGGAAAGTCGCAATGCGTTACTTTTTTTTCCCCAATGCACTGCACTGAACAAAGCAATTTACAATTATGTGAAATAAGATCATTCCATCACTGTGAACTGATGGAAAAACTCGGATGATTTTAGTTCAGGTATCCTCTAAATTGTAAGCAGAGAGCCTGTTTACACTAATGCTCAGCCCGAATGGCCCTGAGGTTTAACAACTATTTTATTGTAATTTGTCTGGTGCACTGCACATATCGTATATACGCATATAGTACATACCGCAATATATTCTATATATATATGCAATACCATACAAAACTTATCAGTTGAATGATAAACTATATCTTTTTTTTAAAAAAATTCGGACCATTGAACTCTATTGCAAAGAAAGCGTGTTGCTAACTTTATGGCTCTGTATTTTGTTGAATTTTTAAAAGTAACAATCTCCATATATTCACTAGGGGCTAACATGGCCCATGTTGTTTAGTCTGATAAAAGCGTGTTGCTAACTTTATGGCTCTGTATTTTGTTGTATTTTCTAAAGTCACCACCTTCATATATTCTCAAGGCGCTAACATGGCCCATGTTTAGTCTGATGAAGCCTAAGCTCAGTAGTTTGATCACCCATAATTTAAGATGTGTTATTAGCTGTACGAGCGATGTATCTTATCCTACCCCCCCCCCCCCATTAATCTTATCCCCTTTACTTCTCAGGTGAGCTTTATCTTGAGGGAGTCCAGTCCCCAGACAGCCTAAGTCCTCAACTCACCTCCCAGGTATGACGATGTCCAGCCGTGAAGCCAGTGCTGACCACTCACGGCCATTTTCAAGCATGTTCTGATCTATTTCCGGGTTCTACAAACTTAGAGAATGGCAGCGGGTGGAACTAGGATAGCGGCGGATGTCTCGTCTCCCTCTCGTCGGCAGCGGCGTATCTCTCGGGTGTTTCCGGTTGTGTCGAAGTATTGCCTGTTGTTCTGTGACCTCTGGGTGTGACGACATCAACACACATCGTCGCCGAGATCGCCGTTAAAGCTAAATACCACGCGATAGTTTATTGGGCGAAGAGGATTATCTCCCATCAGAAGGTTGTTGTGAGCCATGAGCGTGTTGGTTTCTGTGTACCGGATGTGAAGCCATCCGGTTAGCATATCGGATCTTCTATAGTGGAGATATTTATTGTTACGTGTTGTGGAGTCATTCTCTAATCCTAAAACGGACATTCCGCTTGTTTCTTATGATTGTTGGCCAATCGCGTTCACGCGCCGTCTGTATTGAAAACAATAATATCCTTGTGTGCTCAGTGTATTTGGTGATTCCTTGGTACAAAGTAAAATATTTCTCTGGGATATTTCATCATTTTGGATACATCGACAGCCAACAAAAACCACGACCCATCCCCTCCTCATAAAATCATATGCATTTAGCGCTGTGGGTGTGAGCTTTAAAATTTAAGATCGCAAAAGTCTCTAAATAAAAAAAAAAAATTGTCGTTTATTTCTTTTTCCTGTCGGGTCTCTAACCAAACATTTCAAAATTGTCTTCCGGGAGGATTCAGATTTCTTCTCCGCCAAAGGCAACAGCGGTGGCGTGATGGCCTCGGTGGCTGCATGGTTGCCGTTCGCCAGGGCCTCGGCCATCGGCTGGGTGCCCATATCAGAGCACCCCCTCCCTACCCCAACTGTCCGACCCGAGACCCGGCGCGGGGACGAGAAGCTGAAGATCAACGTGAGCGGTCGGCGGTTCGAAACCTGGCGGACGACGCTGGAGAAATTCCCGGACTCCCTTCTGGGCTCCAACGAGCGGGAGTTCTTTTACGACGAGGAGTCGAAAGAGTACTTCTTCGACCGCGACCCCGACATCTTCCGGCACATCCTCAACTACTACCGCACCAGCCGCCTCCACTACCCCAAGCACGAGTGCATAAGCTCCTACGACGAGGAGCTGGCCTTCTTCGGGATTCTTCCGGATATCATCGGCGACTGCTGCTACGAAGATTACCGGGACCGGAAGCGCGAGAACAGCGAGCGGCTCATCGACGACGAGAAGAGCGAGAACGGCGACTACGACCCGGCGATCAGCCTGAGGGAGAAGATGTGGCGGGCGTTCGAGAACCCCCACATCGGGACGGTGGCCCTCGTCTTCTACTACGTCACGGGCTTCTTCATCGCCGTCTCGGTCATCGCCAACGTCATCGAGACGGTGCCGTGCGGCAAGGTGCCGGGGGCGAGGAAGGAGCTCTCGTGCGGCGAGAAGTTCGAGATCGCCTTCTTCTGTTTGGACACGGCCTGCGTCATGATCTTCACGGCGGAGTACCTCCTCCGCCTGTACGCCGCCCCTGACCGGTGCAAGTTCATGCGCAGCGTCATGAGCATCATCGACGTGGTCGCCATCATCCCCTACTACATCGGCCTCGTCATCTCCGACAACGATGACGTCAGTGGCGCGTTCGTCACGCTGAGGGTCTTCCGTGTGTTCAGGATCTTCAAGTTCTCGCGCCACTCTCAGGGGCTGAGGATCCTGGGCTACACCCTCAAGTCGTGCGCCAGTGAGCTGGGCTTCCTCCTCTTCTCGCTGACCATGGCTATCATCATATTCGCTACCATCATGTTCTACGCGGAGCGGAGCGTCGAGGGGACGACATTTACTAGCATCCCGGCAGCCTTTTGGTACACGATCGTCACCATGACAACGCTGGGGTGAGTACACGCACACAGTTTTATTTGCTTTTGTTCCCCTGTTCCCTGCCCAAACTTTGTGTTTTGAAAACCGATTCCGTAGGTCGACATGTTTAAAGCTGCCCTATCCACTACTCTGCGCCTTTCTGTCGCTGTCTAGAAAGTCCAAACTCTTTTTAAAAAACGTTTTGATTTTTAAAAAAATAATTTGTGTGAAAGCCCATCCATGAGTTATTCATTACATCCTGCTTTGTGTTAAAAGTGTTTGTGCCTCTACGCCAACCTCAATATTTAAATCAAAACTAGATGATATGATGTTCCCACTAAGTGGGTTTATTCCGTATCTTTGTGATGGTAGTTTCCGGCAAATTATTCACATGTTACTGACATTTTATTTTGAGTGTTTTATGTTTTGAGCTTATACTTCCCATTTCATAGTATTCCTACTTGTGTTTTTTTTTTTTACAAAAGTTTAATTTTGACCTAGTTGATAATTATATCACGATATCCAAAGTTTAAAAAAAAAATCTACTTTAATTTGTTTTTTAAAGGAAATGTTTATTTGCGTTAGTTTTGATATCTACAAAGACATTTTTATGAAATGTTTTACGAGTTGAAACTCATCCGCTTTCATTTTGGCATTTGATGTAAAGTTTTTGAACTTTCAAATATGAAGCTTTGATAAAATGCAAAAACCAACAGTGTATCTCGGGAGCTTTGAGTACATCATACAAAAACAAAGAATGCATCCAAGTATTCTTTGAGTACAACCTTGAAATAAAATTGTATGTAGGCTATAAGCCAAGTTCTGCACTCTCTAACAGAAGTCGTTAATTCCATAATTCACAAGTTGTTCTCCGAGTCCTACCCCTATTCCCTGCCACAAACCCAGCTGTGTTTTTAATCAAAGCCTTCTCTAGTATAAAGTGTTCTGTTATGACGCGAACTCTTCTGTGATGAGGTTTGTAATAAACGGCATTTCATCCCGGGGGTGTGAGGTACTCGCACGTCTGCGCTATGATAACACATCGACCTGACTTCCGGACGATGGGGTCAGAGGTCAGCAGACAGCTCGGGTTTTGGTGGTTCAGATGAGTTCATAAAGGTAGACAATCAATATCGTAATCGTAAGGGTAGACAATCAATATCGTAATCGTAAGGGTAGACAATCAATGCCGTTATCTTAAAAGTGGACAATGTAGATACCACCAGGCTTGGGACTCATAGCAGGAGCTCGACTTAGTCAATAATTTTCTTTACAAAGTGTTGATGAAAGGGACGTACTGTGAATATGAAAGGGACGTAACGTAATGTGAATATGAAAGGGACGTAATGTGAATATGAAAGGGACGTAATGTGAATATGAAAGGGACGTAATGTGAATATGAAAGGGACGTAATATGAATATGAAAGGGACGTAATGTGAATATGAAAGAGACGTAACGTAATGTGAATATGAAAGGGACGTAATGTGAATATGAAAGGGACGTAATGTGAATATGAAAGAGACGTAATGTCAATATGAAAGAGACGTAATGTGAATATGAAAGGGACGTAATGTGAATCTCTGGGCACTACCATGTTGACAGAGATTTGTTTAACTTTGAAACTACCTACGTCAGGGGGGGGATAAGCCTGGGTACAAAGCCATCTCGTCTGCTTGGTCTGTAAGCCGTAACAAACTCATTGCTAGATCAGCTATGTGCTACATGCTATGACGTAAAGTTGCGTGCTATAAGTTGCCATTACTTACAGTTTTAAAGCCATGTGCTAGCAGCTATTACTTAAAACTACGTGCTACCGATACAATACTTTAGAGACATTTAACGGTTCCCAGATCCAATCTAGCTACAAAAGAATCGAAACAGTGCATTTGAAGCCTAAACCTTTGGCTCTATTCCACCCAAGTAAACCGAGACAAAACCGCCAGATTAGCCGTCAGATTAGCCGCCAGATTGGCCGTCAGATTTTGTGTTTTAGTTTGTCATTACTGATGCAAATACACGTGTTAAATTATGCGGGGCCATTAATAGTATTCTATATTACTCAGACTTCTAGCGGTGACCTCACCTCACTGCTCGACACGAAGACTATTTTTAGATACATAGACAATCGTTTACGCATCAACGTCCGGTTGTTATTTTAACTGTTTTTTCGTAGGGACTAATTGCTGCCGCTAAAGCTGTTGCCTTGAAAGATTCCGCAGTCGTCTTCTCTGAGTTGGGTGACAAGTAGATTTTGGTTGAAATGCAACCATGAATCCCTCGACTGCATCCATGTCCTCCCCTCACCTGCTCCCATGTCCTCACCTGCTCCCATGTCCTCACCTGCTCCCATGTCATCACCTGCTCCCATGTCCTCACCTGCTCCCATGTCCTCACCTGATCTGCTCCCATGTCCTCCCCTCACCTGCTCCCATGTCCTCACCTGCTCCCATGTCCTCACCTACTCCCATGTCCTCCCCTCACCTGCTCCCATGTCCTCACCTGCTCCCATGTCCTCACCTGCCCCCATGTCCTCCCCTCACCTGCTCCCATGTTCTCACCTTCTCCCATGTCCTCCCCTCACCTGCCCCCATGTCCTCCCCT
>MUZC01000015.1:34772-55042 GCA_002072015.1 Radix auricularia
CCCCCCCCCCCCGGCCATTTTACTGTTGCAACAAGCGGCATCAACACTTTAACGAAAGCTATTTTACGAGTCATACCAGGTGACCTGACGGCACGCACTTTGACTCTCTTTGGCTAGTACGCCTTCACCAATTTTTAAAGTCCTTGAAATGTGCGCCCATCACTTTAATTGATAAAGTTTAGATCGCCGGGACATTTTGAAATGTAGATCACCAATGACAGCCGTGCCATCAAAGCGTTTTTGTCTACCTCTAAATGTCTGTCTATCTGGTCTGGTCTATTTGACTGAAATGCTACACCCCATCGGTTGGTTGTTTACTTCCAAAACAAACGCATCCACTCGGCCCCTGAACTTTTCATGGGCGGAGCCCTGGCGACCATTAACCCGCAGTGTCCTGTATTATTGCCCAGGCAGTAATCGACGACCGTTAAATCTGGTCTTGGTGTTTATATCAACAACGGGCTCATCTACTTTTAAAAGATTATATAGATACAATTTTGCGCCATCATCTTAACGTGTCAAATTGTTTACTTTTTTTTAGGGGTAACCGTCTATCGGTGATTCATTCAAGTAATTGTTACCATAAATAAACCTTGCATATGCAATATATGGGTTATTTGGGGTCGTCAAAACAGATCCCGTGGGGTGTATGGCGTGAGGGTTGGCCGGGGGGATCCTGTCAACGATAAGAACCGTTACAAATTGTCTTACTTGAACGTATAATATATGTCATTATGTCACGTACATATAGCAGACAAGCCCTCTCGTGGCGTCGCTGCAATTATTTTGCGGGATATTTCTATATATAAACAAAGATGGACGCTATTAATCTTTTTTTTTTTTTAATTTTATGCTCGGTATTAGAGTTTGAAAGTCAGCAAATATATTATAGTGAAAATAAAATGTTTGAGAAACATAGCTCTTTTAATGTGACAACTCCTCCATTCGCTTCCGCAAGCGACCATCGCATACGGCATTGAAAAATTGCTCCCAGCAAGTTACCACCGCTTCATCTTTTACATCGACTTTAAACGAAAGCTGGGTACAGATTTTTAGCGCATTTTCGAGAAGTCGAATGCGCTATTGCACCCGCTTTGTCCGTCCGTCCGTCTGTCATCACCCTTGATCTCAGCATCCATAAGTCCTAGACCCATGAGGTATATATGTTTTTTGTATGTCCTGACCTGCCATTTGTGCATCAAAACTCAGTTACTCGATCCGTTAAAAAACCCCGTTAAAACTACCAAAAAATATTTCGAATCGAGAAGTAACACTAGCGCAGGGAACGGCCGCCATTGCCGGAAGTTGAATATATAGTTTTTCAAGCATTGAAGAGTGGTGTGAAAGCGTGCAAAAGAATAGTGTTTTTTTTTAGTTGACGTCATTAGAATATGTGTAAAAGTTTAGAGAGTTTTACGTCATCATTTGTGGTGACTTGTAGTTAGATTAAAGAGAAAATAAAAAATTTTAAAATGTAAAGAAATGACTTTTAAATTTTAAAAAATGTCAGGTATATTCATTACACAGGAAAATTCATAAAAATATGTCTAAAATCTAAACACAATTACTGACAACTACATAATGCTGAAATCTAACATAAGTACTGATACATAATACGAAAATGCGCTAACACGTCCTGAGTTCCAATAGGGACCAGGCTTAACATGATTTTTTTTTTAATTCGATTAATCGGGGGAAAATTAATCAATTAATTTCGGTTGGTTATATTTTTATTACGCGTATATAGAATCCATTAAGTCGCGATGTTTTTTTTTTGTTTTTTTTTTTTTGTGAAATCGGAAAATTCATGCTAATTCCATGGGTCCCTGATTTTGAGACGTAACGCAACAATTTCGATCTGCTCTGCAAGAAAACAGGGGGGAAAAGACGTTTTGTTTACCTATGCACGTCTAAATAAATCATAACAACACGCGGGAAAAGTATGTAAGTAACAAAATATAAGTTATTAATAAATTGTAAAAAATGTATAATTGAAATATTTTCTTAACTCTTAATAGAATTTCAATTAATCAAATGAATTTAAATCGATTAATTTTTTTACCATTAATCGACTAATTAATCTTTCTTACCACAGCTCTACTTGAAAAAAACATGTTTACCTATAAACCATGACAAATGTTTACCTTGACTATAAACCATAACAAATGTTTACCTTGACTATAAACCATAACAAATGTTTACCTTGACTATAAACCATAAGAAATGTTTACCTTGACTATAAACCATAAGAAATGTTTACCTTGACTATAAACCATAATAAATGTTTACCTTGTCTATAAACCATAACAAATGTTTACCTTGTCTATACACCATAACAAATGTTTACCTTGTCTATACACCATAACCAATGTTTACCTTGTCTATACACCATAACAAATGTTTACCTTGTCTATACACCATAACAAATGTTTACCTTGACTTTAAAACATAACCAATGTTTACCTTGACTATACACCATAACAAATGTTTACCTTGTCTATACACCATAACAAATGTTTACCTTGACTTTAAACCATAACAAATGTTTACCTTGACTTTAAAACATAACAAATGTTTACCTTGACTATAAACCATAATAAATGTTTACCTTGACTTTAAAACATAACAAATGTTTACCTTGACTATAAACCATAATAAATGTTTACCTTGACTTTAAACCATAACAAATGTTTACCTTGACTTTAAACAATAACACATGTTTGCCTTGTCTATACACCATAACAAATGTTTACCTTGACTATACACCATAACAAATGTTTGCCTTGTCTATACACCATAACAAATGTTTGCCTTGACTTTAAACCATAACATCCGTTGGCGTTTTCAGGAGACTAGTTTCCATTACCTTAAAACAGTGGTCGCCAATCATTTTAACGCCGAGAACCGGTAATATTTTGATAATTTTACCGCGGCCTACTAACCTGGGGGGGGAGCGTTATGAGTGGGTGGGGGGTTGTGGGGAGGGGGGTTGCGGCTATGTTGATTGTTTATTATACAGGTATTTTGATTTTATAGTTTTATTTTAACTGTAATGGGTCACATACCAATTCCCTACCAGCTCTGTGGGTCTTTGTTGGTTGGGAAGTATCGCTCAAACTATGTTTAAAGCAAAGACAGATGATCTTGCACTAACTGGGACAAAAAGTGCTCAGGCTCGATCTCGCCTAGAATCGCAGCCAATATCTGAAACATATCCAAAATGCCTTTGTTCACTCGCCATTTCCACAACTCCAGTTTGGTTTTAAATTCAGCGACTTTGTCAGCCAACTTGAAAACAGTTGTCATTTTCCCCTGAAGAGACAGATTGAGTTCTTTGAGATATGTCACACAGGTAAGCAAGTTTTGCGACCAAAACCTTGTCACTGAAATGTGCTGCAAGCCGTGACTTTTTTACTGAGAGAAATCTTTGCAATGGCTCTTGTAATTCAAATACTCTGTTAAGCGATTTTATTCTCGACAACCATCTTATTTCTGTGCACAAAACAGGTAACAGGCTTTACCACCTTGTGTATGGAAATACACACAATCCCTAGAGAAATACACCACGTTAAAAAAATTAAAAAATCAAAAGTTCCTCTGCTCGCGGGCCAATATCCGATCTCCGCGGACCACTAGTGGTCTGTGGACCACAGGTTGGGGACCACTGACTTAAAATATCAACAAACGTTAACCTCGACTGTAAGCGTTAACAATGACGTCACTTGACACACACGTCAGATTAGGTTAACGGCGATCGCGGCACTGATGACGACCATTAGACGCCACCAGAGTTGCCAGGGCAAAGCAAGCAACAAGGTTATACTATTGTTTCAATTTGAACACTCGTCACTGGCCAAATAAGTTTCACAGCTTCCGGTGGGACGTGGGCTCATACACTGGCTTTCTGACCAGAGCTTCGGCGTGCCTACAAATATTGGGCTGTTGGGTGTTGGCGAAGAACTAACAGAAAAGCCTTATCTTATCTGCTACAGACACCCCTTCTATAAAGAAGAATATTGCGTCATACGCGTATCAATGGTTTATGTCTAGTCTTGTAATTTAGTTAAGAGTTTTGAATACTGATAGCGCGTTGGTTTTCCCGGTCCCTTCAGGTAACCCTTTCCACGCCCGTGTTCCGGAAGTGAAGAACGAGTATTTGTAGGTGCTTGCTCTTGCATACGGAATAAGTTCACGGTGTAATGTTATAGGTTCTAGTCTTCAAACTTCTGCTCTAACCGATCCAGTTTTCCAAACAAGAAGGGGCGGCGACTAACTAATATAAACGCGTTAATCGGTCGCGGTGGTCGGACGTAATTCCAGATAATCGCCCATGAAGCCAGGGGGAGAGCGCACCCTTCCCTCCCCTCACTCAACCTTTCTGATCAAAGATTAGCCTCGGCCATTCACCGATCGGACGATTCACTGGGGCTCTTTCGGGACACGGAATGTGAAGCCCAGGGGCTCATGAGGGCTCCAGACTTGACTAATGTGAAATAATGAAAGTGATGCCACAGCTATTAATGTGAAATAATGAAAGTGATGCCACAGCTATTAACTCTAGTTAACACCGAGCAGAGATATGCTGTCTGGCGACTGAAGAATAACGGGTGATGTGAGTAAAATGAATAGGAGTAAAAAGATGTGTTGCTAGGGATGTCCGTTTAGATATGTGTTTCCAGGGATAGGGGTATAAAGATGTGTTTCCAGGGATAGGGGTATAAAGATGTGTTGTCAGGGATAAGGGTATAAAGATGTGTTTTCGGGATAGGGGTATAAAGATGTGTTTCCAGGGATAGGGGTATAAACATGTTTCCTGGGATAGGGGTATAAAGATGTGTTTCCGTGGATAGGGGTATAAAGATGTGTTTCCAGGGATAGGGGTATAAACATGTGTTTCCTGGGATAGGGGTATAAAGATGTGTTTCCGTGGATAGGGGTATAAAGATGTGTTTCCAGGGATAGGGGAATAAAGATGTGTTTTGTGGGATAGGGGTATAAAGACGTGTATCCAGGGATAGAGGTGTAAAGATGTGTTTTGTGGGATAGGGGTATAAAGATGTGTTTCCAGGGATAGGGGTATAAAGATGTGTTTCCAGGGATAGGGGTATAAAGATGTGTTTCCAGGAATAGAGGTGTACAGATATGTTTTGTGGGATAGTGGTATAAAGATGTGTTTCCAGGGATAGGGGTATAAAGATGTGTTTCCAGGGATAAGGGTATAAAGATGTGTTTCCAGGAATAGAGGTGTACAGATATGTTTCGTGGGATAGGGGTATAAAGATGTGTTTCCAGGGATAGGGGTATAAAGATGTGTTTCCAGGGATAAGGGTATAAAGATGTGTTTCTAGGGATAGGGGTATAAAGATGTGTTTCCAGGGATGGAGGTGTAAAGATGTGTTTCCAGGGATGGAGGTATAAAGATGTTTTTCCGGCCTAAATTAAGCTCTTATGTTAAACCTAACAAATAGGCCTTTTCACCACACACAATCGCTCTGCACCGCTAATCTCACTACCCCACTCACAGCAACAAAATGTGTTTAAAATTTGGGCCCTTAGCTTAGTGTTTTTAAATACGAGACAGCAGAGATCAATCGCCGTAGTCTCAACATCTCTTCTTCCTGTAGTTGTTTTTGAACCATGACGAGCATCCAACGATCATATACGACAGACCTCCAGGCATCCCTTTCCTGGGCCTGACTCTCCTGGATCTTCCAGTCATGGCCAGTTCTCTTGATGTCTTTGACGGCCTCCTTTTCGTTTTCCTAGGGGGGGGGGGGTTTCCATTTCAGGGCTTGCCTTGTTGTATTTGAGACAGGTTTTCTCAGTGTATGACCAATCCACCTCCGCCGCTTCTAAAGAATCTCTTCCTCAATCGGCTTCTGCTTTGTCCGCTGCCACAGTTCCCGGTTGCTGATTTTGTCCGGCCAGTGATTTCTCAGGCAGTTGTTGATAAAGGATAGGATTCTGCTCGGGTTCACGGCGGCCGTTCTCCACGACATTGTCCTCCACGACATTGTCACACTACTATGTAACACGACATTGTCACACGACATTTTCACACTGCTATGTAACACGACATTGTCACACGACATTTTCACACTACTATGTAACACGACATTGTCACACGACATTTTCACACTACTATGTAACGACATTGTCACACGACATTTTCACACTACTATGTAACACGACATTGTCACACGACATTTTCACACTACTATGTAACACGACATTGTAACACGACATTTTCACACTACTATGTAACACGACATTTTCACACTACTATGTAACACGACATTGTCACACGACATTATCACACGACATCGCTTCTTATGGCTGACTAATGTCAAGAAAGTTCCCCCCTCCCCCTCCCCCCATACCGTAAAAGATGCCCGGAGGTGGGTAACACCTGTTAACAGCGTGTTTCCACCTTAAGCTACAGATGACTCATGTCCACGACTAAAGTACTAAGACTTGTTATTCCCGGGCCTGGAGCCCACCTCTAAGTGTTTGATAATCACATACGGGCCTCAACATCTTGTTGCTGTAACTTAAGAACGCCCGCATTGTGTGGCGAGTCGAACTAAAGACGAGAATTTTCCATTTTCAGTTTCGTGTTATCTTCTTTTCACCGCGAATGAATAGAATTAATTTCGTTTCGGTTCTATCTCTACTCTAGACGAACTTGGAGCAGGCGTTTCTCATTTTTTATGTAGGTCTTGAAATGTTTTGTTTAAAAACTTGTTCCAATTTTTGTATTTGCTAATATTTTTGATTCCACTCCTGACTCACCCCACACATTTTTTTTTTTTTAAAACAGCCATCGACCTGGTTTGAATGCAGAGGCGTCGCCGCTAGGGTTGGTGCTGCCCAGTGCGGTATGTCATTGTGTCATCCCATACCAACTTACCCCATGACCTTCCACTGTGCCACTGAGCCTGCCCGGGCCAAATAACGGGAACACACGAAATTTTACATTTGGTGTCACTCCTTGCGATGGCGCCACCCGGTGCCGTCCGACCCCCACCCTTGCCCCCACACCACTATTAACGCCTCTGGTTGAATGCAAGTATTTTGATGACCTTTGAACCAAACAACATTATTATTGGACCTTTCGGATAAAACAACCTCTTAAAAATTAGGGGATAATTAAATAAGACACCAACCAACATGCCGTAATCCAAGCTAACCTAATAATAGGTATGTCTTATACAGAAACCTCAGCCTCTAAACCAACCTAATTTCTCTGACCTACTTTCCCCAACCATCTTTTCCCAAACCCAAACCAACCTACTTTCCCCAACCATCTTTTCCCAACCCAACCCAACCTACTTTCCCCAACCATCTTTTCCCAACCCAACCCAACCTACTTTCCCCAACCATCTTTTCCTAACCCAAACCAACCTATTTCCCTAACCTAAACCAACCTTCTTTTCCCAACCTAAACCAACCTACTTTCCCTATTTTAATCTCACACAAAAAAAGCAATAACCTGTATCTGACTCACCAACTACCAACACTGTCTTTCGCTTGTCTCCACTAATTATTACAGGGGTTAAACATAATTATTCCGTACCCAAAATGCACTGTTTTTCCCAGCAAGAAATCGAATATTTTTCAGTTTAGCCCAGTCTTATTTTAACGTTGCCTTGTTGAAATTGTCGGTCGTCTGCTCCCAAAGTTCTGGGTGCTGGTTCAAGTAAGGACGTCACCCAAAAGGGGTGGAGGGGCGGGAGATGAGTGGCGGAGAGGGAAGTAGTACTTGTTGTCTCCCGTGATGTAAGAACCGGAACAGATCGGGCGACCTCGTTTTGGTAGGAGGGTACTTACCGGATGTGACGAAATTCAGGCGTTGAAGATCGATGGTGTCTCATTTATAACGAAGGGGGGGGGGGACAGATTTAACGTATTACGTAATTCGTGTGAACCGCATCTCTTCAGTTCAACATGATGTGACATTCCTTTACTTCTGTATCACGTGATGTCCCTTTATCTTCATATCACGTTATCTCCCATTTTTCAATATCACATTATCTCCCTTTTTTCTTGATCACGTGATGTCCTTTTATTTTTACATCAAGTGAAGTTCCTTTCTAATATATATTTGAAATTTCATACAAGTAATTATGTCAGAACCATGTAATCTTATCTTATCTGTTACAGACGTTCCTTTTATACAGAAGATTATTGCATCCTACGCTAATCTATGGTTTGTGTTTAGTCCTGCATTCTAATTAGACTTTTAAATGATGATTAAGTGTTAGCTTTCCTGGTTTCTTCAGGCAACCCATTCGAAGCCCGAATTCCGGACGGTAAGAAAGAAAACTTGTATGCGTTTATTCTTTCATACAGAATAAGACAGGTGCTTTTATTATTATATCTATATGAGGGTTGTATTAAGTTATCCCTTTATCTTTGGGTGGGTCTGTGGGTGTGTCTTTGGGTGTGTCTGTGGGAGTGTTGTGGGTGTGTCTTTGGGAGGCTCTCTTGGTGTGTCTGTAGGTGGGTCTGTTGGTGTGTCTATGAGTGGGTTTGTGTGTAAGTCTAATTGAACTTTTAAAAAATGATGCAAATAAAATCTTAAAAGTTTTAACATTTATGTTATAAACTCTAAGATTTATGTTCTAAGATCTAAAATCAAACTCTAACATTTATGTTCTAAGATTTAGGATAAAACTCTAACATTTATGATCTAGGATCTAGGATAAAACTCTAACATTTATGTTCTAGGATCTAGGATCAAACTCTAACATTTATGTTCTAGGATCTAGGATAAATCTCTAACATTTATGTTCTAGGATCTATGATCAAACTCTAACATTTATGTTCTAGGATCTAGGATAAAACTCTAACATTTATGTTCTAGGATCTAGGATCAAACTCTTACATTTATGTTCTAATATCTAGGATCAAACTCTAACATTTATGTTCTAAGATTTAGGATAAAACTCTAACATTTATGTTCTAGGATCTATGATCAAACTCTAACATTTATGTTCTAGGATCTAGGATCAAACTCTAACATTTATGTTCTAGGATCTAGGATCAAACTCTTACATTTATGTTCTAAGATCTAGGATCAAACTCTAACATTTATGTTCTAAGATCTAGGATCAAGCTCTAACATTAATGTTCCAAGTTACACACAAAATGTCCTCTGCTCCAGACAGACACAAAATGTATGCTTCTCCAGACACAGAAACAATATATCTGCTGCGTCAGTGACACATGAAATTTGATGCGTCTGCATACAGCTCCTGAAATTGGGGGAGGGGGGGAGGGATGTTCACAGATGGTGGACGATAGAACAACAGTTGAATAAGCGTTGACCTAGATATTAAGTAAATCTTTGTGCCCCCCACCCCCACACTGAATTTATAATTAATCATTTGGGCCATTAACCCATTACTTCGATGTTTATAAATTTATCTGTTGCCTAATTGCTAACCAAATGTTTGTGTAACACTCTAGGAAACAAATTGAAATAGAGCCAATTTTTTTTTTTTAACGTTGTGAGGGGGTGAGGAATCACCAGGTAAATTATCCTCAACATCGTTTAAACATGGATCAAACCAGGGATCTTTCGATATTAATTAGAGTCAGCCACCAAACATTGGAACAGGCAACGTTTTTTTTTTTTTAAATACCATGGTCGTGGTCCAAGCGAAAACAAACATTTTAAATCTGACCTGCCCTACACAACACTCCAAGATCTGATCTGCCCTACACAACACTCCAAGATCTGATCTGCCCTACACAACACACCAAGATCTGATCTGCCCTACACAACACTCCAAGATCTGATCTGCCCTACACAACACTCCAAGATCTGATCTGCCCTACACAACACTCCAAGATGTGATCTGCCCTACACAACACTCCAAGATCTGATCTGCCCTATTATACACTACAAGATCTGATCTGCCCTACACAACACTCCAAGATCTGATCTGCCCTATTATACACTACAAGATCTGATCTGCCCTACACAACACTCCAAGATCTGATCTGCCCTACACAACACTCCAAGATATGATCTGCCCTACACAACACTCCAAGATCTGATCTGCCCTACACAACACTCCAAGATCTGATCTGCCCTACCAAACACTCCAAGATATTATATGCCCTACCAAACACTCCAAGATCTGATCTGCCCTACACAACACTCCAAGATCTAATCTGCCCTACACAACACTCCAAGATCTGATCTGCCCTACACAACACTCCAAGATCTGATCTGCCCTACACAACACTCCAAGATCCTATCTGCCCTACACAACACTCCAAGATCCTATCTGCCCTACACAACACTCCAAGATCCTATCTGCCCTACACAACACTCCAAGATCATATCTGCCCTACACAACACTTCCCTACAGTAGCCACGATATTTTGATCGCATTGAAGTGTTACCCCAAAAGAAATTAATTTGTATTTTAAACAAAGAGATCACGCATACCAAACCCCACGATTGGGAACCACGGGTAAAAAAGACTGGACAAAGACTGGACAATGACTGGACAAAGACTGGACAAAGACATGTATATTTGCGTTGAGCCGATCGGCAATGAAGAAAAGAATAAACTTTCATTGTTACTGTTGTGTTCAATGCCGGGGTATCTGAGAGGACATGGGCGTGTAAGAACACGGGTGAATGAAGACGACAGGAGATGGAATAAAGAGAGAACATGCTGCCAACTTATTTTACACAGGGTTTCCACTAAATTAATGTAGACCATCAGAATTTATAAAAATGAATTCCAGATGTTTCCACCGAGAGATACCATCTAGCGACCAACCGTCGCGAGATGACGACACTTATAGGGCTGTACGTACCAGAGTTGACACCATCCGGGCTCTCGTTAATTCCCCCCCCCCCCAGTTAATCACAAAATCTGAACAAGGGGGGGAAAAGGATGGAAACATGAAAAGTTATGTAATGATTGTAAATGTTATAACGGACAGAGTTCCTGCCCCGTCCCTGAACAAATAACTGCTCTCGTCATGGGCGGATATCAAAGCGTGTTGAATCTTCTTTTGCTAATTAGGGGCATTAGTCTCAGACACATCTATAAATTTTAGGGGGTGGGGAGTGTAATAGGACTGGAAGAATCGTGATGTGATCTCACACCTGCCATTACAGATGTGCCTGTCATTACAGATGTGCCTGTCATTAAAGATGTGCCTGTCATTACAGATGTGCCTGTCATTACAGATGTGCCTGTCATTAAAGATGTGCCTGCCATTAAAGATGTGCCTGTCATTACAGATGTGCCTGTCATTACAGATGTGCTGTGCCTGCCATTACAGATGTGCCTCTCATTACAGATGTGCCTGTCAATACAGAAGAAACTCCATTGACAAGAAATCTATTCCCTTCCCTCCTTGATGCAGCAAGCAATCTTGATGAATTACAAGATGAATTCTAGGATTTGTGGAATGCTTCCTCTGCACGCAACTTGTTTAATGAAAAGTTGCTCACACAATTTTTTGTTGTAGTGCGTATCATTCATACCCAAATGAGACGATGCCTGACTTTCATGTTTTAGTTCAATTTGTGTAGACATATCTCTGTGAGACTGGATTTTAACATCTTTTTTCATTTAAAAAGCATAAGATAGAAATAAATTTAAAATGTTGAGAATGACATAGGGTTGACATGAGAATGACATGAGGGATGACTTGAGGTTGTCATGAGAATGACATGAGTTTGGCATGAGAATGACATTAGGTTGGCATTAGAATGACAGTGAGAGTGACGTGAGGTTGACACGAGAATGACATCAGGTTGGCGCGAGAATGAGATGAGGTTGACACGAGAATGACATCAGGTTGGCGCTAACAGAAACTTTACCCCAGAATTCCGTAGCTGGTTGATTACATGCAATTTCAACCATCACATTAAAGTAATTACAAAAACATAATTTTTAATTAAATAATAATATTTTTTTATAACTGTTTTGTAAAAAAAAAAGTTTATGTAAAATGACTTATTTAAATTCACGGGGGTCGCGGGTCATATGGCTTCAATAAAAAGTATTCGCCGCCCATTAAAACTTGAGAACCACTGCTTTAAGGTATTAACGTTGCTTAAAGGCACCCTATCGTCATTATATGTTGTAGTTAACTTACGAATATTATGAGTTTCGCTATGTTTTATACAAAGCGCGTGAGCCAAGTTGTTTGGTGGGGCACTGGCCATGGCATATTAATTATCATATTATTGTTATTAGCATTATTGTTAATGGAGTAGGCAAAAAAAAATCTTGTTACCCCCCTGAAAATCCCTACCGCTAGCTACACTTTCAAATTGCAAACGATTGTTTTAATAAGTAACCATTGCCATATGCCACAAGAAGATAAAACTACATTGACTACATTCTTAATTTACCAGCGTCTGTTTCTTTGTATTCTTAAGGTACGCCCCTGGGTATACATACAAACAAGAAATGTACGCCCCTGTCTATACATACAAGCATGAAATGTCTACTCTTTTTGCACAAGTAGCAGTCAGCTATTAGGTCTATGAAAGCAGCATGTGGTGAGAATAATGAGAGTACGGGTTGGCGACTCATATTTCTCGATTGCTGATAAAAATTGCATACATCGCCTGCCCTAGAGCTGGTAGGGTTGTGATTTTGGTGTGTGTGTGTGTGTGGGGGGGGGGTTATACAGACTTTGTGGTGTGTAGTTGGCGAGACTTCAATAGCACAGCTTCACTAGTGTGTAGAGGGTGTGTTGATGGGGGATCTAGACATGACAATAACACACCTTAACTCGTGTGTAGATGGTGTGTAATTGGTGTGTAGATGGTGTGTAGATGGTGTGTAATTGGTGTGTTGATGGTGTGTAATTGGTGTGCAGATGGTGTGTAATTGGTGTGTAGATGGTGTGTAGATGGTGTGTAGATGGTGTGTAGATGGTGTGTAATTGGTGTGTAATTGGTGTGTAGATGGTGTGTAATTGGTGTGTAGATGGTGTTTAATTGCTGTGTAGATGGTGTGTAATTGGTGTGTAGATGGTGTGTAGATGGTGTGTAGATGGTGTGTAATTGGTGTGTTGCATGAAGACGTTTACCAATTTGATGTTAGAAATGTTTGGCAGAAATTGTAATTGGGGATTTTTGTGATGGGAGACAGTACCTCAGTGAGACAGTACCTCAGTGAGACAGTACCTCAGTGAGACAGTACCTCAGTGAGACAGTACCTCAGTGAGACAGTAACTCAGTGAGACAGTACCTCAGTGAGATAGTACCTCAGTGAGACAGTACCTCAGTGAGATAGTACCTCAGTGAGATAGTACCTCAGTGAGACAGTACCTCAGTGAGACAGTACCTCAGTGAGATAATACCTCAGTGAGACAGTACCTCAGTGAGATAGTACCTCAGTGAGACAGTGAGACAGTACCTCAGTGAGACAGTACCTCAGTGAGACAGTACCTCAGTGAGACAGTGAGACAGTACCTCAGTGAGACAGTACCTCAGTGAGATAGTACCTCAGTGAGACAGTACCTCAGTGAGACAGTACCTCAATGAGATAGTACCTCAGTGAGACAGTACCTCAGTGAGACAGTGAGACAGTACCTCAGTGAGACAGTACCTCAGTGAGATAGTACCTCAGTGAGACAGTACCTCTGTGAGACAGTACCTCAGTGAGATAGTACCTCAGTGAGACAGTGAGACAGTACCTCAGTGAGACAGTACCTCAGTGAGACAGTACCTCAGTGAGACAGTGAGACAGTACCTCAGTGAGACAGTACCTCAGTCAGACAGTACCTCAATGAGATAGTACCTCAGTGAGACAGAGAGACAGTCCCTCAGTGAGACAGTACCTCATTGAGACATTAAGACAGTACCTCAGTGAGACAGTACCTCAGTGAGACAGAACCTCAATGAGATAGTACCTCAGTGAG
This sequence comes from Radix auricularia, assembly GCA_002072015.1. Classification (NCBI taxonomy): domain Eukaryota; kingdom Metazoa; phylum Mollusca; class Gastropoda; family Lymnaeidae; genus Radix; species Radix auricularia. The sequence continues at coordinate 48,687 of MUZC01000015.1, forward strand.
ATAGTACCTCAGTGAGACAGAGAGACAGTCCCTCAGTGAGACAGTACCTAATTGAGACATTAAGACAGTACCTCAGTGAGACAGTAACTCAGTGAGACAGTGAGACAGTACCTCAGTGAGACAGTACCTCAGTGAGACAGTACCTCAGTGACACAGTGAGACAGTACCTCAGTGAGACAGTTTCTCAGTGAGAAAGTACCTCAATGAGATAGTACCTCAGTGAGACAGAGAGAAAGTCCCTCAGTGAGACAGTACCTCATTGAGACATTAAGACAGTACCTCAGTGAGACAGTACCTCAGTGAGACAGTGAGACAGTACCTCAGTGTGACAATACCTCAGTGAGACAGTGAGACAGAACCTCAGTGAGACAGTACCTCATTGAGACATTAAGACAGTACCTCAGTGAGACAGTACCTCAGTGAGACAGAGAGACAGTACCTCAGTGAGACAGTACCTCAGTGAGACAGTACCTCATTGAGACATTAAGACAGTACCTCAGTGAGACAGTACCTCAGTGAGACAGTGAGACAGTACCTTATTGAGACATTAAGACAGTACCTCAGTGAGACAGTACCTCAGTGAGACATTAAGACAGTACCTCAGTGAGACAGTACCTCAGTGAGACAGTGAGACAGTACTTCAGTGAGACAGTGAGACAGTACCTCAGTGAGACAGTACCTCAGTAAGACAGTGAGACAGTACCTCAGTGAGACAGTACCTCAGTGAGACAGTGAGACAGTACCTCAGTGAGACAGTATCTCAGTGAGACAGTAACTCAGTGAGACAGTAACTCAGTGAGACAGTGAGACAGTACCTCAGTGAGACAGTACCTCACTGAGACAGTACCTTAGTGAGACAGTACCTCAGTGAGACAGTGAGACAGTACCTCAGTGAGACAGTACCTCAGTGAGACAGTGAGACAGTACCTCAGTGAGACAGTGAGACAGTACCTCAGTGAGACAGTAAGACAGTACCTCAGTGAGACAGTGAGACAGTACCTCAGTGAGACAGTACCTCAGTGAGACAGTACCTCAGTGAGACAGTGAGACAGTACCTCAGTGAGACAGTGAGACAGTACCTCAGTGAAACAGTAAGACAGTACCTCAGTGAGACAGTACCTCAGTGAGACAGTACCTCAGTGAGACAGTGAGACAGTTACTCAGTGAGACAGTACCTCAGTGAGACAGTACCTCAGTGAGACAGTGAGACAGTACCTCAGTGAGACAGTAAGACAGTACCTCAGTGAGACAGTACCTCAGTGAGACAGTGAGACAGTACCTCAGTGAGACAGTACCTCAGTGAGACAGTACCTCAGTGAGACAGTGAGACAGTACCTCAGTGAGACAGTGAGACACTACCTCAGTGAGACAGTACCTCAGTGAGACAGTACCTCAGTGAGACAGTACCTCAGTGAGACAGTACCTCAGTGAGACCGTGAGACAGTACCTCAGTGAGACAGTACCTCAGTGAGACAGTACCTTGGTGAGACAGTACCTCAGTGAGACAGTGAGACAGTACCTCAGTGAGACAGTACCTTAGTGAGACAGTACCTCAGTGAGACAGTACCTCAGTCAGACCGTGAGACAGTACCTCGGTGAGACAGTACCTCAGTGAGACAGTACCTCAATGAGACAGTACCTCATTGAGACAGAGAACATCTGAAATGACACAATATCGGCCAAAAGTTTTGAACAATAAAAACAAGTACCAAAAACGTGCAACAAGTTGCTTTATTTTATAGATTAGCGGTCAGCGGTCGTGTTGAGGATATGGACCATTGTATTGTACCCCAGACCTCTTGACAACCACAACATTCGAAGCTCACAATTCTTCAAAAAAAAAAACAACAATAAAGTATCATGAAAACTATTGCTCCATCTGGACAGCAGTGTTGCGCTTCTTTTTTTCCACGTTTTTATAAACTTGCTTTCCTTTTTTTTTTTTTTTTGGTCTGTGCTTCAAAATGCCATTCTATTATAGAAATACAACACGAAGAAAGGTGTTTGGTATCAAAATTAAAAATGTATAATTTAGGAGGCAAAAGTGAGATATATAGGTGAGAGAATGAGTGAACTGCGTAAGTAAGACCTCATAAGCACCCGCCCCACGTTTTTAGTCATATTAAATGAAAGTACTTGAACTTATAAGTTTAAATTTATTTTCTTCGTTTTAGTCCACTTATAAAAACGTGGTTCTAATAAATCTTTTTTTACCTCTATTTTTATCTCTATTTTTACCTCTATTTTAACACTATTTTTACCTCTTTTTCACCTCTATGTTTACAATAACGAGCCTTGACTTAGTGTCGACTATATTCACTCTTCTATTTCCGCTTATAACATTTTCACCCTTTCTCACCACCGGTTGTTCTCCCCCCTCCCCCACCTCGTCCCCCCTCCAGGTACTCCTGGGGTTCACTAGTGAAGTGTGTGTGTGAGCCATGTGCCAACAATCACACCTGTGACTGTCTGTGTTTAGATATAGGCATGGCCATAGATTTTTATGTCCATTTTTTTTGTTTGTTTTTTGTTGTACAGTTGTACTCTGGGAGTTCCTTAACCTTTGGTCTGACTCAGAGAAAACAGATCTGTGCCAGAAACGGAATGACTCTAACAGACTCTAACAGACCGACTCCAACAGTCTGACTCTAACAGACTGACTCCAAAAGTCTGACTCTAACAGACCGACTCTAACAGACTGACTCAAACAGTCTGACTCTAACAGACTGACTCCAACAGATCTGTGCCAGAAATAGAATGACTCTAACTGACTCCAACAGTCTGACTCTAACAGACTGACTCCAACAGATCTGTGCCAGAAATAGAATGACTCTAACTGACTCCAACAGTCTGACTCTGACCGACTGACTCCAACAGATCGGTGCCAGAAATAGAATGACTCTAACTGACTCCAACAGTCTGACTCTAACAGACTGACTCCAACAGATCTGTGCCAGAAATAGAATGACTCTAACTGACTCCAACAGTCTGACTCTGACCGACTGACTCCAACAGATCTGTGCCAGAAATAGAATGACTCTAACTGACTCCAACAGTCTGACTCTGACCGACTGACTCCAAAAGATCTGTGCCAGAAATAGAATGACTCTAACTGACTCCAACAGTCTGACTCTGACCGACTGACTCCAACAGATCTGTGACAGAAATAGAATGACTCTGACTGACTCCAAGAGACTGACTCTAACAGATCCATTTCAGATGAAACAAAATTTCATTCTCAGAAATTATTCAACAGACAAGATATTTTTTGTCTACGAAAAATGAAATTATTCTGAATAAATATTTGTCCCCAAACACAATTTTTCCAAAATAAAAAATAGTCTAAAAAATTAATTTTAAATAAATAGAACCCTTAATAGTTGACTACAGTCTAGTTCGTACATTTTTTTTTCAAATATCAAATCGTTAATGTGCATCGATGATCGTGGTTGGAAGATTATTTGTTACATGATAATATAATAGACGTTATTTATTCTAACAAAGTTATTTAAATAATAGTATTTAAACCATTGTGTTCTGAGTCATCGAATGTCTAGTCTGTCTATCAATATCTTTGAACACCGTCCTTTGTTATGTATCAATATCTTTGAACACCGTCCTTTGTTATGTATCAATATCTTTGAACACCGTCCTTTGTTATGTATCAATATCTTTGAACAATTTGTTTATCAATATGTTTGAACACTTTGTCTATCAATATCTTTGAACGCATTGTTTATCCGTATCTTTGAACGCATTGTTTATCCGTATCTTTGAACGCATTGTCTATCGATATCTTTGAACACGGTCCCTTGGTATCTATCAATGTCTTTGAACGCATTGTGTATCAATATATTTGAACACTTTGTCTATCAATATGTTTGAACACTTTGTCTATCAATATCTTTGAACGCATTTTCTATTAATATCTTTAAACGCATTGTCTATCAATGTCTTTGATCACGGTCCCTTGTTATCTATCAATGTCTTTAAACACGTTTCATTTTTCTCTCAATATCTCTAAACACCTTCCCTTGTTTTCTATCAATAAACGGCGAAAAAGTTGAGTGTTTAAAGGAATTTAAATCTTATGAATTTGCGATTTCATTAGATCTAGTTATTTTATAGTTCGTTGAACATTTTTGTGACAAAAAAAAATTCGAGTATAGCTGGCAGCAACATCTATTGACTACTACTAGTACCACTGAATGCAGCTATCGAAGAATAAAGGTGGATTTTTTAAAAATCAATCCTGTTTTGATTATTATCTGTAAAGACTGGCCCGACTTTGTGTCTCTGTTCTTCCCTCCTTTGAATACGACGTGAGCGGTCAACATTGTCGTGTCGTCACATCGAAGGAGCCAAACGGTCATGACGTCACAACAAAGGAGCCAAACGGTCCTGACGTCACAACAAAGGAGCCAAACGGTCACGTCACAACAAAGGAGCCAAACGGTCCTGACGTCACAACAAAGGAGCCAAACGGTCCTGACGTCACAACAAAGGAGCCAAACGGTCATGACGCCACAACAAAGGAGCCAAACGGTCCTGTCAAACAACTAACAACTAAACAACCCATCCTCCTCTTCCATCCAAAGCCATTCTCACCTCTTCCGTCTGATAACGGCTGGCGCCCCTAGACCAAAGCCATCGGAGCCATCGCCCAACTTACCTGTGCCATCCGATATCTCACCTGTAGAAGCTCGCGCCCATACCCACCCCTCCACCTGATCTATCATTAACACCCGTTCCACGTTGATGCATCTAATGCGAGATACAAACAGCCTAGGTGTATGAGTGTGTGTGTGTGTGCGGGGGGCTGGATGGGGGGTAATTCTCTTGTGTAGCCCAGGGGTTTACAGGTCGCTGCGTGAATGGCAGTGGGGCATACAGGGGTTAGTGCCCCGGCGTCGACCATTACGTTTGCTAAAGCCGTAGCCCTGAATGTAGTTTGATGAAATATACGCAGAGCTGTGTACACGGTAGATCACGTGTAGCCATTTGTATTGCTTCAATACCTTACTCCTGGGCGTGCCGTAACGCCCCTTGGTCAATTTTAACCCCAAAGCAGCTGCCCAACCAGAGCACCAGGTTTGAAATAAGGGGCCGTCCATAAATGACATCACGCTCATGGCTCACGCATTTGTGACGATATGTGAGGAGATAAAGGTTGGGGGGGGGGGTAAGAAATGAGACCTCACTTCAAAAAGTGCATCCTTAAATGAAAGTTCCACTTGCTTGAAATTTAATTTATGTCGTTTTCAATGGCTTCACACGTGTTACGATATTAGAGTGCAGTATTACTCTAAATACATATTTGAATGACGAAGAAGTGATTTTAAACATTACATGCTAATTTTCAATTAGAAAATACTAGAGGGGATGTCAAAGCTTTGTGACGGCGCCTACGCGCACTACTGAAACGGCCCCCTTGGTTGAGTAGGTGTTTGTATTAAAAAGAGATGCGGAACAAATCTAAAGTTCCTTTGGCTTAAAGCGCATGTGAGCTTTTTATTATTAAAATATTTCTATTAATTTGTGGTTTCTGAGCCTTGCGTGCGTGCCGATAAAACTATGAATCGATTTTTAACCCATTTCCTCGTAAGCTAGCGAGCTGAAATTTTTCAGGCAGACTCGTGCCAATATAAAAAAATTAGGCATCAAAGTTTCAGAAAATCGAAAGAACTGTAATTGAATTACAGTGTATTGAATTTTTAAATTATTTTATTTATCTCTATCTATCACGTTAATTTTTGAGATAGAGTGTCGTGGTGCGTAATCTGTTCAACAACCTCTCCTGTCGCGCAATAAGGTGCGCATTACATTCACAATACTTTTTTAAAAATATATTCACGATCGGTGCGCTTCATATTAAACACGTTTTACGAGACATAACTAGTATTGTGTATGTTCGGAATACGCAATTTCTACGACCGTGAAGTATGATCGACAGTATGTCTGACTGTCACGAATGGTCGATTATTTGTCTGTGTGCGCGCGCTACCGTTAGCCGTTAAATCAAGCAGATTTTTTAAAAAAATTTGTTGTTGATTCTAGGCAGTCACATGAACTACGATAGACCTCAACTGTCTCTAGTTAGCCACTTTAAGTCTAGAGTACACATCTACTGACTCTAGCCAACAACTTAAGTCTAGGGTACACATCTACTGACTCTAGCCAACACTGACTCTAGCCAACAACTTAAGTCTAGGGTACACATCTACTGACTCTAGCCAACAACTTAAGTCTAGGGTACACATCTACTGACTCCAGCCAACAACTTAAGTCTAGGGTACACATCTACTGACTCTAGCCAACAACTTAAGTCAATATCTTTGAACGCATTTTCTATTAAT
>MUZC01000015.1:55297-80797 GCA_002072015.1 Radix auricularia
GTACACATCTACTGACTCTAGCCAACAACTTAAGTCTAGGGTACACATCTACTGACTCTAGCCAACAACTTAAGTCTAGGGTAGACATCTACTGACTCTAGCCAACAACTTAAGTCTAGAGTACACATCTACTGACTCTAGCCAACAACTTAAGTCTAGAATACACATCTACTGACTCTAGCCAACAACTTAAGTCTAGGGTACACATCTACTGACTCTAGCCAACAACTTAAGTCTAGGGTACACATCTACTGACACTTTCTCTGGCTGGTGACTTAAATGTCATGAAATTGTTAAGGCTGCTCCAGGCTCTCTAAAATGTCACGTCACTTTAATACGCGGACTTTTGGACTTTGAGGTCTGACTTAAACGATGAAGATCTTTGCACACCAACACAACTAGGAGTGTTCCAATTCGACTCTCAAAAATCTATTTTTTACTGTCTCATCAAAGATTTTAATTTATTATTTCCTCAACAAAGGTCATTTATTACGACATCACCGAAGTACAGTTTTTTTTTATTATCTCACCAAAGTGCATCTTTTATTATCTCACCAAAGTGCATCTTTTATTATCTCACCAAAGTGCATCTTTTATTATCTCACCAAAGTGCATCTTTTATTAACTCACTAAAGTGCATTTGCAACGTAAGCGTCAGTAATGATTATCGCGGATTTATTATTGTTGTTGTTGTTGGTTGCAGTTTTTTGTGCGTCTTCGTGATCTGTTTTCGAGCAGGGCATAAATCTGCCCTAAGTGCTATTAATATCCACCGTAATTCAATTTTGGAGCATGCGCACTCGTTTATTTGGAGTTAGGAGTCTTCAGGCCCGGATTTTTTCGCGCGCTTCGCTCTATTTTAGCACCGCTGTTTATTTGTGTGGCACCACCAGCAGACGTTGTTGCCCCGGTTTTGTTTACCGTGACAGCAGGAGCGGAGAGTCCATCTTTAAACCATCGTCTGCCGTAGTTTAGCCTCGGAGGGAAAGCCAAAAACGTGGTTCGGTTTTTTTTTTTTTTGGTCATTTTTTTTTATTAAAACGACGATTAAAAAAAAAATTATTTAAAAAAAGTGTGTGTTCCTCCAACGAGAAACAAAGAGACAAAACGAACTGCTTAGAGGGTATGCTGTTCGTTTATGGGGTTGCTGTTTGTTTATGGGTTTGCTGTTTGTCTATGGGGTTGCTGTTTGTTTATGGGTTTGCTGTTTGTTTATGGGGTTGTTGTTAGTTTATGGGGTTGTTGTTTGTTTATGGGTTTGCTGTTTGTTTATGGGTTTGCTGTTTGTCTATGGGGTTGCTGTTTGTTTATGGGTTTGCTGTTTGTCTATGGGGTTGCTGTTTGTTTATGGGTTTGCTGTTTGTTTATGGGTTTGCTGTTCGTTTATGGGGTTGCTGTTTGTTTATGGGTTTGCTGTTTGTCTATGGGGTTGCTGTTTGTTTATGGGTTTGCTGTTTGTTTATGGGTTTGCTGTTTGTCTATGGGGTTGCTGTTTGTCTATGGGGTTGCTGTTTGTTTATGGGGTTGCTGTTTGTTTATGGGTTTGCTGTTTGTAAGCGAAAGGATTAACTAAATCCCAAACATATGTTAATATTTAGTTGGAAGGAGAATACAAAATAAATTATATAAGCCTTTAGTTATAATTTATTGTGCCACGAACATTAGTCTCTGTTACCCAAGCTTTCGCGGTAACTCTGCTCGTCTCTTTATGGGTCCAAGAAATTGGTGTCATCTTGTAATTGATGAGAACCCTTTTTGTGAGATTGTAGAACCCTTGTTATAACAGAATCATTTCTACGGCTCCAGCCCTCCTTTCTACGGCCACATGCCTCCTTGCACCGGCCCCAGGCCTCTTTGCTATGGCCCAAGGCCTCCTTACTATGGCCCAAGCCCTCCTTGCTATGGCTCAAGGCCGCCTTGCTATGGCCCAAGGCCACCTTGCTACATCCCCAAGGTCTCCTTGCTATGGCCCAAGGCCTCTTTGCTATGGCCCAAGGCCTCCTTGCTATGGCCCAAGGCCTCCTTGCTATGGCCCAAGGCCTCCTTGCTACGGTCCCAGGCTTCTTTGCTACGGTCCCAGGCTTCTTTGCTACAGCCCAGGCCTCCTTGCTACGGTCCCAGGCTTCTTTGCTACGGCCCAGGCTTCCGTTCCCTAAGTCTGACTGACATCCTATCAACCCCCATTTCCTGACACGAGAGTTCCGGCCGCGGAGCTCTGGTTCTAGCCGAGGTGCTATGATGAGGGTCGTGTATAAAAAAAAAATGGTGGTGAGGTTTGTCTTTCATCTTTTTACCACCCCGGGGATGGAGGTGGCTTGAAATGTGCTGAAGTTTGGCTGGCAAGAGCGTGACATTGTTAAGAGTGGCGGAGATACACTTAAATGTAGAAAATCGTTGGAGGACCAGTTAGAAATTAGGGATGCAATGAGGTTTTGAAATAGATTTTATCAGCATTGCAATGGCTACAACACTTGATGTTATACTTAAAAAATGGAAGATAAAAATTGAAATATTCGAGCAGTGTTTTTCCAAGCTTTGTATACATTTTCGTTTTTTTCTGTCATGTTGGGATCTTGGATTTAAATTTTCATCTATTTTGTTTCTTCTGTTTGGTGTTTTGTATCTTCCATAACAGGAAAAGATTTTACAATATCTTGTTTAAATCTTCTGTCACAGCGCTTGTCATTTCTAGGACCGGAAAATGTCATATCACATTGTGTGATGTTCTATTTTTAGAAGACAATTTAGCGGAACAATGTTTTTAAGCATAAATACAGAAGATTCAATAAGTTCTCAAAATTGATAGCAAAGAAAATTTACGAAAATGTTGTTTTTTTTCGTGTTCAAGTCCAATACGTTTTCTTACATTAACTAAAAAATAACAAATAGCTGTTAAGATACTTCATATACCTACATTTAAATATTGTTTCCTATCTTTTATTAAATGTCATTTTTTTTTAGAAGACAATTTAGCGGAAAAATGTTTTTAAGCATAAATACAGAAGATTCAATAAGTTCTCCAAATTGTTAGCAAAGAAAATTTACGACCATGTTGTTTTTTTTCGTGTTCAACTCCCATACGTTGTCTAAATTAACTTTAAAAATAACAAATAGCAGTTAAGATACTTGATTCTCAATATACCTACATTTAAATATTGTTTCCTATCTTTTATTAAATTTCATTATTTAATTTTTACCTAAAAACAACGGATATTTCTATGATATATATACAAGGTTTACATTGTTCCCATCTCCAGGAACACTGGAACTGGTAGTCCAAACATTTCTTATTTCTATTACGTTCTCTTTTTTTAAAAAAAAAACGTTTATATTAACTTATGGTGTCTGAGCCCTTTCGTGCTTGCTTGCTTGCCGAAAAACTTTGGATCGATTTTAACCCACTTCCTCGTAAGCTAGCGAGCTAACATTTTGCAGCCAGACTCGTGCAGATAATAAAAATGATGTATTAAAATTTCAGATCGATCGAATGTACTGTGATTGAATTATTGATTTTTTAATTATTGTATTTATCTCTATGTATCATGTTAATTTTTGAGATAGAGTGTCGTGGTGCGTATTATGTTCAACAACCTTTCATGTCGCGCAATAAGGTAAGCATTATATTTACAATACTTTTTAAAAATATATTCACGATCTGTGCGCATTATATTAAAAACGTTTAACGAGACATAGATAGATCTAACTAGAATTTTGTATTTTAGGATTGTTTTTCCCTACGTATTATAATGAACATCCTTATAGTTATGTCTCGTACTTAAAGGATTTAAAGTGAAAAACTTTGGTTTTTTACGTGTTTTTTTTTTTAAACGTTAAATTTCACAAGTTGTATTACAACTTAAATAACACGAACACTCAAATAAATTAAAATTTTGAAAATGCCGCACCCCCCACCCCGTAGTAAAAAACAAGGGAGCCCTCTGGGGATGACAGCACCCTCTATTTAGCGCAGTGGTAATGTTTAACTAGACGACGTCCGGAAAAACCACCAGTTGAAGATACTCATTTCTAGTCAGTTGGCTCGAGGCTCTAGGATTATTTCCGTTTAATCCGAGACACAATGATATGACGATGATGACGAGAGACGGCCACGCCGGCACAAATAAGAGGCGCCGCCGATGAAGGTTTGCGACGCTGATGAGTTCAGCCAGTGGATGGTGCCAATAAATCACGACCTTGGCTCCCGAAGGTGGGAGGGGGGGACGGTGACGCGGGCAAGAGCGGGGCGTTACGAGAAATGACCCGACTGTTTGACATTGGATTGTATCTTTTCACGGACCATTTCCTTTTGACTAGTCAGTGTGGGGGGATCGATACCGATTGCCGTGAGTATCGACCATGGTTTACGGTTGATCGATTTCTTGAATATTTCATCATTAATAGAGGCCACGGTGCTGCTCTCGTAGGCTGTGGAGGGTCGTGTTGGGGGTGAGTGAGGTTGTTTAGGGATGTCGCAAGTATCGATTACCTGGCTTAGAACCAAAAGTATCGATTACGCGGCTTACTATCAGGCTAGGGCGCACTCCAAATTACGACACTCCAAAGGTGTGTGTGGCTGCGGCGCACTCCAAAACACGTCGCTCTACAGATGTGTGTGGCTGCGACACACTTCAAATTACGACACTCCATGGGTGTGTGTGGCTGCGACACACTTCAAATTACGACACTCCATGGGTGTGTGTGGCTGCGACACACTTCAAATTACGACACTCCACGTGTGTGTGTGGCTGCGACACACTCCAAATTACGACACTCCATGGGTGTGTGTGGCTGCGACACACATCAAATTACGACACTCCACATGTGTGTGTGGCTGCAACACACTTCAAATTACGACACTCCACGTGTGTGTGTGGCTGCAACAGACTTCAAATTACCACGCTCCACGTGTGTGTGTGGCTGCGACACACTCCAAATTACGACACTCCATGGGTGTGTGTGGCTGCGACACACTACAAATTACGACACTCCATGGGTGTGCGTGGCTGCGACACACTTCAAATTACCACGCTCCACGTGTGTGTGTGGCTGCGACACACTCCAAATTACAACACTCCATGGGTGTGTGTGGCTGCGACACACATCAAATTACGACACTCCACATGTGTGTGTGGCTGCAACACACTTCAAATTTCGACACTCCACGTATGTTTGTGGCTGCGACAGACTTCAAATTACCACGCTCCACGTGTGTGTGGCTGCGACACACTCCAAATTACGACACTCCATGGGTGTGTGTGGCTGCGACAGACTTCAAATTACCACGCTCCACGTGTGTGTGTTTGTGTGGCTGCGACACACTCCAAATTACGACATTCCATGGGTGTGTGTGGCTGCGACACACTCCAAATTACGACACTCCACGGGTGTGTGTGGCTGCGACACACTCCAAATTACGACAATCCACAGGTGTGTGTGGCTGCGACACACTTCAAATTACGACACTCCACGGGTGTGTGTGTGTGGCTGCGACACACTCCAAATTACGACACTCCACGGGTGTGTGTGGCTGCGACACACTCCAAATTACGACACTCCACGTGTGTGTGTGTGTGTGTGGCTGCGACACACTCCAAATTACGACACTCCACGTGTGTGTGTGGCTGCGACATTTCAAATTACGACACTCCTCGGGGGTGTGTGTGTGTGGCTGCGACACACTCCAAATTACGACACTCCATGTGTGTGTGTGGCTGCGACACACTCCAAATTACGACACTCCACGTGTGTGTGTGTGTGTGTGTGTGTGTGGCTGCGACACACTCCAAATTACGACACTCCACGTGTGTGTGGCTGCGACACACTTCAAATTACGACACTCCACGGGTGTGTGTGGCTGCGACACACATCAAATTACGACACTCCACGTGTGTGTGTGTGTTGCTGCGACACACTCCAAATTACGACACTCCACGGGTGTGTGTGGCTGCGACACACTTCAAATTACGACACTCCACGGGTGTGTGTAGCCGCGACACACTCCAAATTACGACACTCCATGTGTGTGTGTGGCTGCGACACACTCCAAATTACGACACTCCACGGGTGTGTGTGGCTGCGACACACTCCAAATTACGACACTCCACGTGTGTGTGTGTGTGTGTGGCTGCGACACACTCCAAATTACGACACTCCACGGGTGTGTGTGGCTGCGGAAAAATGTTCCCGGGTCAGTGTGACCAGATTCGAGCTCCGAGACAATTAAAACCAAGACTGAAAATTCTGGGGAAGGGCTTAGGGATTACCACGGAGGCAACTTCTGCGAAATGAAACCGAATTCGGAAAGGGAGGCAACATCTGGGCAATGCGACCCGATTCGGAAAGGGAGGCAACCTCTGGGCAATGTGCCCAAATTCTGCACGGGAGGCAATTAGAGGCACAACTCGAATAAGTGTCAATTAGACGAACTCAAGCTGAGAGAAATTAGAGCTGAGTTCAACTTGAGAGCAACTTGACTCGTGGTCAAGTCTCTAAGGTTTTAGGACGGTGTGTTAGGTCAATATGTGTCACACTCCGTCGTTGACTTCGTCGACCGGGCCTGAAAAAAGGGATCTGATGAGCACGATTTGTACACTTTATGCACATAGCCCCTTATGCATACGCCCTAGGCATAGTGTCATAGTCATAGCGCCCTAGGCATAGTGCCCTAGGCATAGTGTCCTAGGGATAGCGCCCTAGGCATATCGTCCTGGACATACCGCCCTAGACATAGAGCCCTAGGCATACCAGCCTAGGCATAGTGCCCTAGGAATACTCTCCTAGGCATTCCGCCATAGGAATACCCCCTAGGCATAGTGCCCTAGGCATAGTGTCCTAGGGATAGCGGCCTAGGCATATCGTCCTGGGCATACCGCCCTAGACATAGAGCCCTAGGAATACTCTCCTAGGCATTCCGCCTTAGGAATACCCCCTAGGCATAGTGCCCTAGGCATAGTGTCCTAGGGATAGCGCCCTATGCATATCGTCCTGGGCATACCACCCTAGACATAGAGCCCTAAGCAAAACGCCCTAGGCATAGTGCCCTAGGCATAGCGCCGTAGGCATACCGCCCTAGGCATAGAGCCCTAGGAATACTCTCCTAGGCATTCTACCTTAGGAATACCCCCTAGGCATAGTGCCCTAGACATAGCGCTCTAGGAATAGCGCCCTAGTAGGCATAACACCCTAGGTATAGTGCCCTAGGCATAGTGTCCTCGATATAGTGCCCTAGCATACCTCCTGGTATAAACTTGCACCTACTGTGTCCTACTCTTGGCCAGTTGCCGCATGCAGCAACGTGTCCCACATCAACCGAAACCCCGGGCAACCTGTGCACATCCCGACATGTTGGCAAAGATTCGAGGCGTTCAAGGAACAATTGTGTTGTCATTGGGTTTTTCCGGACCTGGTACAGAACCAGTTGACGAAGATACGAATATGAATATGTATGATCGGCTGTTGCTTTTAGTGTAATTTACTGATGGGTCGGGTTGGGGGGGGGGGTAATTATCATCTCAAATCAGCTTGACTTCATTAGTGCAGAGGGTTCAATCCCAGACATTTTTTCCAATGAAATTTCTCGGGGACGATTAAAAGGGTTTGATGGGTGGTGGGGGAGGGGTGTTTATTATCCCTCATACGGTAATTTTTCCATTCATAACCAAGTTATAAATATTATATCTGAGTGTTTATGCGGTGAACTTCGCGACCTTTCCCAAACACTTCCGTGTTCCTAATGTGAAACCAAAATTAAATTAATAGGGGCGTGTATATATGTGTGGGGGTCGTTTGATGTGTATAATTCAATTGCTGGCCACGCCATTCAAGTGTATGGCCATTCTCCCGAGTCGCAGCGAAATTGACAACGATACCGTAAATTGACAACGATACCGTAAATTGACAACGATACGGTAAATTGACAACGATACCGTAAATTGACAACGATACCGTAAATTGACAACGATACCGTAAATTGACAACGATACCGTAAATTGTGACAACGATACCGTAAATTGACAACGATACCGTAAATTGACAACGATACCGTAAATTGACAACGATACCGTAAATTGACAACGATATCTAAATTGACAACGATACCGTAAAATCATGAAACGAAATTTAATTAGTATAGTAATCCAAGTCCATATAAACTCTGACCTCTGTGTTTTAGGAATCCTGTGCAGCACACCAGTGGTTCTTAAATGTAAAGCTTGGCAAACTGGCGCCATTGTTCTCAAAGGACTGGTAACCCCAACAAAAAGTCATTGAGATATTTTTAAATGGTTCGGGGACTGCCAAAATAGGTGCTAGGAAAGTCAATAAAAATCTAGAAAATGAGTGATAAATTACTAGTGCGGCATTTATTCAAATGAGGCAATTCAAATCGCTTCAGGTTACGCCCCTGAACTATTATGTCCACTTTTTTTTTCTCTCCAATCCAACTGACCAAAGGCACTTTGCACGTGGCCCCAGGTACCGGGCACCAGGCACCAGGCCCCGGGCTCCATAAAGTTATTAAATTACTCTTAAATCTCCGTAAGACAAACGGATATATCACGAAACAAACTCGCCTAAGGTATTTTGAGGAAAATCACATAACACAGAGACTTTCTTTTAGGCATTAAAGAACTATGGAATTCTAATTTATACAATTTGCATACATGTGTGTATATTTATGTGATGGTATGTTTTGAAAGGGAGACAACTCAATCACAGTTTGAAAACTGGAACCAATGAGATGACGTCTCATTCAATGTTGTCACACACGCACGTAGACTCTCTCTCTCTCTCTCTCTCTCTCTCTCTCTCTCTCTCTCTCTCTCTCTCTTTCTCTCTCTCTCTATCTCTCTCTCTCTCTCACACACACACACACACACACATACACGCGCACACACACAAATACATACAGAAACATACACACCCCTCAAATACAAAAACAAACACAAGCGGCAGGACAAAATTACATTGAATCAACTCTCCAAACAGAAATAGAAGCGACTAAATCAATCAATACGTGTGTGCTTCGACGGACGCAGTCAGTTGGCGATGATTGAATTACTTTAATGGGATTTTTTTTAATGAGCGCGACTACTGTCCAGTTTGTTGTGCAATGACCTGGCCGGATGGTTGCTCTGCTGATTGCTAAATCTGGTAAATCTCTCCGTTAGTCATGAGCAATGTTCCCTTTAAGCTGCGCGGCTGCGTTGATTTCTGACGGATACCGGGTAGCAAATTTGGTACAATGTTTCATAAAAATTGGATGCTGTGCATCTTTGCATACAAAAATTTTTCTACCAACGAACCGTAGAGGGAAAATAGCTCATGAGTTCGTCCTATGGTCAAAATTAATCTGTGTTTAGGTCTATGAGTTAATGCTTGTCATAGAGAAATAAACAAAGAATTTGAATTTTTTGTGACGCCCTGCACCAGCGATGAACGATTTAAAGTGTATAGAGATGTTCACATAAACGACTTTCTGATCATTTTAATTCAGACAATCATAAAATCTTTACGGGGCACTTCAGAGAATTTTAAGAGTGATTAAACGGGGGGGGGGGGGTTNAGGGGGGGGGGGGGGATTGAGAACCTTTGCTCTGGGGCTTAATGTAAGAATAGATTGTACACATAAAAATTTGAAAAATCTGTCAACAAATCCATTGATATGTCAGACTGCGACAACATTAAAAGATCACTTGAATCCCTTGAGAGATCAGACTATGACTACATTGAAAGATCACTTGAATCTATTGATGGGTCAGACTGTGACAACATTGAAAGATCTCTTGAATCTATTGATGGGTCAGACCTATGGCGGATTAAGGGGGGCTGAGCGGGCTAAAGCCACGGGCCCCCGACGATTTGGGGCCCCCAAACTTTTTAAATTTTATAATAAAAGTGTACAAATGTTTGCACGAACCCTTGAAAATATAATAAATTAAATAAATTTATAAACATTATCTATTAAACTGATTGCGATTCCAGAGTTGCGAAGTCTTAAGTGCCAGATTTTCCCAGCCAGGGGTAAAAAAATTCCCTAATTGGGCTAAAAATTCCGAAATGCATTAAAAATTTGGGGAAAAATCTGAAAAGTGGCAACTTCAATTAAATGCTTTCGCATTCATTTGAATGACTTTTGACTTCCAAATTAAAAAATAATAAATATTTTTGCATTTTTAAGGCAATTTTTAATAGGGTACTTTCAATTTTTATTTAATCTGTACGTTATTTTTAACAACTTGGCTACAAAGCCAAAATATAGATTATACTTTAAAATTTTAACATCATGAAGTTTAAAATAGTTATTTGGATACTCTTGTTTTTTTTACTTTGTCTGTGATTGATAAAAATATATTTTTAAAAATGAATGTTTTGAAATTTATTCATAATGAATCAATCATACATGTTTACATAGATTGTTATATGTTTAAATATTATTAATTATTTGGTCCTTTATATGTAACAAACATTTTATGATGATTCGGGCTCAGACTAATTAACTATATTATTTAATAGTACATGTAATACAATTACACGATCTGACTGTAAACTGTCTGCAGTCTACTGTCAGTGACAATGTTGGGAAAAACCTAGCAAAAACGTCAGGAAAAAAAACTAGATCCGAAATAACAAACCTAGACACGCTAAAAATAAAAAAATATGACTTCAAAGAGCCTCCCACCAACACAAAAAAGTATTTCTTATTTGAAAATGAGCCTGTTTCAAATTATTTTATTTTATTTTCATACAAGAATGTAACTATTTTCTTTTAAATTGTCAATCTCAAACATTCCCATATGTTAGGCAAAATCCTTATAAATTCCTAAATTCCCATTTTAAAAAGTTTGGCTAAAAAAAAACACGATTCGGGAAATTTCTTACGACTTCTTAACACTGCGCGATTCAGACCTGACTATCTTAATAATCTAATAAACTTGGCTCACTTAGAGAATATAGTATAAAATATAGTTTATATCTTTAAAATTTCTCAATTTAGACAAGCTCCGCTGGTCGTGTGGAAAGGGCATAGGCTTGTGATGCAAATGGTGTCGGGTTCGATTTCCAGCGGTGGAATGTAAAAGTTTTTCTTTTCACACTCAATTTTTAACACACCGGCGAACATTTTAAACAGTTATTTCTTCGTGTTCGTTTCTTTTTTCATTATTAATATTTAGTTACAGTCTTATATTAGCTGTTAGCAATCATATTTTAAGGGACGCTGGCTGGATAGGGCCCCCGTTTGATTGCAGCCAGGGGCCCCGTGCAGTCTTAATCCGCCCCTGGGTCAGACTGTGACAACGTTGAAAGATCACTTGAATCTATTGATGGGTCAGACTGTGACAACATTGAAAGATCACTAGAATCTATTGATGGGTCAGACTGTGACAACGTTGAAAGATCACTAGAATCTATTCTTAAGTTTCATCACCGTGTTGACATCTTCTCAGACTGTCTGCCCGCCCCAGTTTGACTGTCAATGTCATGTTTTCTATTTCAATGTGTGTGTGTTTGTTGTTTTGTGTGTGTGTGTGTGGGTGCTTGTGCGGGTGTGTGTGTGTGTAACAACGTTATACAGCTGTGCATTCGGTGTGAGTGTGTGTGGGAGGGAAGGGGGTGTGATACTGTGAGGTTTTCTAGAATGACTGTCCCCCATTTCAATGACGTTATTATAAAATCAAACAAAACCGTTGGCTTTGTGAAATGGAACTTTAACAAATTTAATAGTAATAGAGATATAAAATTAAAATGTTACCTATCATTGGTGAGAACTATTCTAGAATATGCATCTTCTGTATGGGACCCATCCACCAGAGAAAACATTGTCAGACGGCACACACTTGTATGTTGACATCAGACGGCACACCTTATGTTGACATCAGACGGAACACACCTGTATGTTGACATCCGACGGCACACACCTGTATGTTGACATCAGACGGCACACACCTGTATGTTGACATCAGACGGCACACAACACCTGTATGTTGACATCAGACGGCACACACCTGTATGTTGACATCAGACGGCACACACCTGTATGTTGACATCAGACGGCACACAAAAAACAAAAGTAAAAAATGACCAACTTTCCGTCATCCTATCGAGCTGAAATTGTTCCCATAGATTCGTGTCACTTAACAATGCATTGTATCAAAATTTCATATCGATCAAATGAACTTTATTTAAATTAATTAATTTGTAGATTATCTCTATGTATCTCTATGTAGCATGTAAGTGTTTATACTAGTTTGTAGCGCGGTGCGTATTATATTGAGCATACTTTGTCGCGCGGTGCGTATTATATGGAACATAATCAATACTTTCGTTATGTCTCATATATAAGTGATTTATGGTAAAAACCTGTGTTTTTAAGTGTTGTTTAACTTGAACGTCCACTTGACAAGTTATAGAACATTTAAACTGCGAGAAAAAAAAAAGGGGGGGGGGTAGAGGACATCACTTGGTTAACGCAGACTAACTCTTTCTGTTAGTTAAGTCAACAATCACAAACCTGACCTACATAACAATAACCCACCTGACCTGCTTAACAATCACCCACCCACCTGACCTCCTAACAATCACCCACCTGACCTCCTAAGATATCACCCGACTGACCTCCTTCACAATTACCCACCTGACCTCCTAACAATCACCCACCTGACCTCCTAAAAATCACCCAACTGACCTAAAACAATCACCCACCTGACCTCATTAACAATCACCCACCTGACCTCATTAACAATCACCTACGTGACCTCCTAACAATCACCCACCTGACCTCATTAACAATCACCCACCTGACCTCCTTAACAATCACCCACCTGACCTCCTAACAATCACCCACCTGACCTCATTAACAATCACCTACGTGACCTCCTAACAATCACCCACCTGACCTCATTAACAATCACCCACCTGACCTCTTTAACAATAACCCACCTGACCTCCTCAACAATCATCCACCTGACCTCATTAACAATCACCCACCTTACCTCTTTAACAATCACCCACCTGACCTCTTTAACAATCACCCACCTGACCTCCTTAACAATCACCCACCTGACCTCCTTACCAATCACCCACCTGACCTCCTTAACAATCACCTACCTGACCTCAACAATCACCCACCTGACCTCCTTAACGAACGACATCAATACTAGCCATGGCGACTCAATTAGGAGCCGAGGTCGAGGTAACTATCACTAGGTTTTGTTTACCTCCCTTGGGGACGTGCGCCCCTCTCGTGTGGGTACGTCTCGTGTGGGTACGTCTCGTGTGAGTGTACAGTTAATGGAGAACTTGGTGTTGCGAATCATTCATTTAGAACTACGATCATCGAGTTCACCCAGGTCAGGGTTCAAGGTCAGACAGTTCCCTGCCAGTGTTAATTTAATGATACAAGATGTATTTGGTGATCTAAAGCTATGGCGGATTAAGGGGGGCTGAGCGGGCTAAAGCCAGGGGCCCCCGACGGTTTAGGGGCCCCCAAACTTTTTAAATTTATAATAAAATTGTACAAATGTTTGCACGAATCCTTGAAAATATAAAAAAAAAAAAAAAATTAAAAATATTAACTAAAAGACTGATCGCGAATCAGACCGGAAACTACTGATAGAGTTAATAATCGATAAAAGGTTATTTAATTGGCTCACTGAGAGTACATAGTATGAAATATAGTTTATATTTTAAAAATTTCTCTGGCCGTGTGGACAGAGAGTAAAGGCGCGTGATGCAACCGGTGTGGGGTTCGATTCCCATCAGTGGAAGATAAAAATGTTCTTTTCACACTCAATTTTAATATTTCACAAACACTTCAAAAAGTTATTTCTTCGTGTTTGTTTATTTATTTATTTATTTCATTATTAATATTTAGTTACAGTCCTATATTAGCTGTTAACAATCATTTTATTTTAAGGGACGCTGGGTGGATAGGGCTAGGGCCCCAGTTTGTTTGTAGCCCCGGGCCCCGTGCAGTCTTAATCCGCCCCTGATCTAAAGTAACAGCACGCAAAGCGTATATCTTAGAAAGAACTTATAACAAAGAAAGAGTAACTGCGCCAAGGTCAAAAGCGACAAATTATAAAGAAATGTAAAATATTATTGTTCCCGAAATAATAATAATAATAATAATTTTTTTTAATCGTGTTATTTTTTTGTTTTTTTTTTTGTTTTTTTTTAAAGATTTCTATCGAAACAAACTTTTTAAAAAAACTGTTGGGTTAGAGAGTAAACGAATGTATGAATTGAATTCTAATTGAAATATAGGAGCTTTTGTTTTCTCCTTACAACACCTTGCTTCCAAAATAGACTTATATCCAAAAATAGCATCACTTAGTCCCCTTGTTACTACTTACATCAACCAATCATGTTTCACGTGACGGAACTCGTTCGTTGAGGTTGACACAACATTGTGTCGCCCTTTGGAGGTATAATTCTGGTGGTTTGTGTTCATATTTTGTTAGGCCAGCGTCTTGATCAATCAGAAATAGCTGAATGGTGTTATAACGAAGATGTAGGACATATGAAATAGCTGAATGGTGTTGTTATAACGAAGATGTAGGACATATGAAATAGATAAATGGTGTTGTTATAATGAAGATGTAGGACATATGAAATAGCTGAATGGTGTTGTTATAATGAAGATGTAGGACTTATACTTTCTTCACGTCATTTCGAACTATATGAATTGTGTCCTGGTTTTTGTCATGATTGGTGTCATGATTGGTGTCTTGATTGATGTATTGATTGGTGTCATGATTGGTGTCACGATAGTTTGCAGGATTCGCTACATGTGTGTGACAAAGTGTGTGTGTGTTTTGTGTGTGTGTGCGTGTGTGTGTGTGTCAATATTCTTTCTTTTAAGTCCAAGTTAAGCTTGTCACGTCACCAGTTCAGTTTTTTAAATATTAGAAAAAATGAAAAAATTGTCATAGAACAGGCTTATTTAAACCCGAAAAATACTGAAATATAAATATAGTATATAGTTCAATATTTGTTGCTTGACAAAAGTGATATTACCCACCCCCACCCCGGTTAACACTCGGTGACGAGATCTCCCTGACCCCCCCCCACCCTCAAGACATGCGCTTCGGATAATTTTAAAATGATAATTTTAACAATCACTTGTTAAATTTTCCGCTTGACTTCCTCTCGGCGTGACGTCATCCAGCCTTGGTATCATCTCGTTGGCCAAACAATGACAACAACACGTGGTCGACAAAGACAAAAGCTCAGCCAGCGTATGCTAATGCGATCACGTGCCCGGAAGCGAGGGCTAAAAGGTTCAGCCCCTGGCTCTCTCCGCCCACCTTTTATACCCCATCAATTTGAGGTGGGGGGTGATTGAGTTGGAGGGGTTTGATGTGGGGAGGGTTGGTTCCCCATGCACAAGGCCACCAATTAGAACTGAAAAACTTACATCAGCGTGTCAAAACGAAACCCAATGCCCATTAAAATTTCAATGTTTTGAAAAAATGTTCACTTTGCTGCCGGTAAATTAAACGTTTAAAACAAAATACGGAAAAAAAAAAAAAAAACTTCCCGCAGCTTACCTCATGTAGATAAACGTGTATCTTCTGAGCTCTGCCCAGTGACGTCATATAAGTTGAACTAAATCTCAGCGATCCGACCAATGGTCAGCTTCAAGCTTCAACTAAAACAATCTTCTTGAATTTAGTGGTCAACCATTCTACTTTTAAAAGTTTGTCTGTTTTTAAAGTTTTAAATTGCGGCTTGATCAATTTGAGAATCCTCGACGTGCTCTAAAAATGAAATTCATGCAACTGAAATCACAACTACTAACTCACTCAATATCCGAATATCGATACCTGCGTGTCACACGCTTGTGAAAATTACTGGAAAGCAACTATTTCCTATAAGAAATCTATAAATTCTTAGCAATCGATAAAAATGCAAGAAATTGTCCCTAAGACGGCCTATAAAAATACAAGAAATTGTCCCTAAGATGGCCTATAAAAATACAAGAAAGAGCCCTAATGACGACCTTGATTACAGATGTGAGCTATCCCAGCGACAAGATTCGGTTGCGGTCAAGTTGG
Source organism: Radix auricularia (assembly GCA_002072015.1). Classification (NCBI taxonomy): domain Eukaryota; kingdom Metazoa; phylum Mollusca; class Gastropoda; family Lymnaeidae; genus Radix; species Radix auricularia. Next base: position 71,353 of record MUZC01000015.1, read on the forward strand.
TAGCACAGGGTCACGGTGCCCTGCTACGTGAGCTCCACGCCTGGATTAAAGCCTCACTTGTTATAAGTATTTCCTGCTTGGCAAGACTTGTTAATTACGAGTATATTCCATTAATGAAATCAAAAGTTTTAGACTGCCACGAACAACAGAGGCCTGCAGTGTAAAAGTCTAGACACTAATACAGTAGATCTACAGTCTTTCCCAGAATCCTCCAGAAAAATGTAATTTCCGCCGGAGTTTTATATCAACAAATGTTGCTAGATTTTTTACAGTATTTTTAAAAAATGGTTATGATTGATTCATTCGTCTGAATTCTGATATAGCTCTATTTTAATCTATCCTGCTCAATGCATTCAGGGGTTGTTGTTGTTGGCTTTTTTTTTTTTAAACTCTATGCAAACAATTTCTTCTGCTACTTCTAAAATTTCTCTTTACTACATTAATATTTCCTATGAGACTATTAAGGAGGATATTTTAAGCACAATTTATTGTGTGAGACGACGTTTTTTTGTTTTTAAATTATAACGGTTTGAGCTTAGTATTCGACTCTTAGGTTTACTGAACATCGAATCTGACTTGAAGATTTACTGAACATCGAATCTGACTTGAAGATTTACTGAACATCGAATCTGACTTGAAGGTTTACTGAACATCGAATCTGACTTGAAGATTTACTGAACATCGAATCTGACTTGAAGGTTTACTGAACATCGAATCTGACTTGAAGGTTTACTGAACATCGAATCTGACTTGAAGGTTTACTGAACATCGAATCTGACTTGAAGATTTACTGAACATCGAATCTGATTTGAAGGTTTACTGAACATCGAATCTGACTTGAAGGTTTACTGAACATCGAATCTGACTTGAAGAGGTTTACTGAACATCGAATCTGACTTGAAGGTTTACTGAACATCGAATCTGACTTGAAGGTTTACTGAACATCGAATCTGACTTGAGTCACTGTGACACTCACTTGGGTCACGGTAACACTCACTTGTGTCACGGTGACACTCACTTGTGTCACGATGACACTCACTTGGGTCGCGGTGATACTCACTTGGATCACGGTGACACTCACTTGGATCACGGTGATACTCACTTGGATCACGGTGACACTCACTTGAGTCAGGGTGAAACTCACATGGGTCACGGTGACACTCACATGGGTCACGGTGACACTCACATGGGTCACGGTGACACTCACTTGAGTCACGGGGACACTCACTTGGGTCGTGGTGACACTCACTTGGGTCACGGTGACACTCACTTGTGTCACGGTGACACTCACTTGGGTCACGGTGACACTCACTTGGGTCGCGGTGATACTCACTTGGATCACGGTGACACTCACTTGAGTCAGGATGACACTCACATGGGTCACGGTGACACTCACTTGAGTCACGGGGACACTCACATCGGTCACGGTGACACTCACATGGGTCACGGTGACACTCACTTGAGTCACGGGGACACTCACTTGGGTCGTGGTGACACTCACTTGGGTCACGGTGACACTCACTTGTGTCACGGTGACACTCACTTGTGTCACGGTGACACTCACTTGGGTCACGGTGACACTCACATGTGTCACGGTGACACTCACTTGTGTCACGGTGACACTCACTTGTGTCATGGTGACACTCACTTGTGTCACGGTGACACTCACTTGGGTCACGGTAACACTCACTTGGGTCACGGTAACACTCACTTGTGTCACGGTGACATTCACTTGGGTCACGATGACACTCACTTGGGTCACGGTGACACTCACTTGGGTCACGGTGACACTCACTTAGGTCACGGTGACACTCACTTGGGTCATGGGGACACTCACTTGGGTCGCGTTAACACTCACTTGAGTCACCCTGTGACTGACGTGGATCAATATGGCAATAGTGAGCGAGGTTGACCTCTGCTTTGATTCCACCCTGACATTCATGTTTCCCCATGTTAGCCTATCCCCCCCCCCCGTAGTTCTACCTGTCCATCCTGACATTCATGTTTCCCCATGTCAGCCACCCTCCCCCCCGTAGTTCCACGCGTCCTGAGGTACTCAAGGAGTTTAACTCTGGCAGGTCTACATGTTGACCTTTAGGCCGATAGGTCACGTGGCGGGGGGGGGGGGGGGGGTGACGATAGCTTCTCGCTTCCACCGGTTTAAAACCAATTCACAACTGCGTTGTCCTTAACGATTAGGTGTTCGAATACGTGATAGAGAAAAATAGAATTGGACGCCGAGTGTTTTGGGATTTCCTGGTGCTCTCACGTCACACAGATCTTCTTCAGGACTTACGTTCCTCAGCGCGTGCATTGTGTAATACATTTTATGTATTGTGGTTGTTGTTGCTGTGTTGTTGTTGTTTTTTTTTTCATTTGTCCGATTGAAGTAGTTGCCTTTATATTATAACATATATATACAAAGCAGAAAACTGTTCGCTTTTTTTCCCCGTGGAGTGGAACTTGATAATACAATAATTGAATTATTATGTCTTCTTAATTCTAATTATGTTTAATGCGTCTTTAGATTCACAAGATGGCCGCTGATGAGGGAGTGGGGGGAGTGGGGCGGCTGGGCCCAGGCATCGAAGGCTTCAGATATTTTCCCCTCGCACATTTGCGAATCGCAATCAATTGGCAGAGCTTGAGCATGTCTAGTTTAAAACAGAAATGTTATGTTATCTTATCTTATCTTATCTTATCTGTTACAGACGCTCCTTCTATACAGTAGATTATTGCGCCCTACCCTTATCAATATGGTTGCGTCTAGTTTTCTGAGCGTGTCCCATTTGAGCAGGACAGGGCACTAGCGTCGTCCCGCCCCACTGTTCAAATTATTAGGAAATGACGTCATGAGGTAGGTCACAACTTGCTTATTAACATAATCAAATGGCGACATGCATTTGAAAGAAAAATATTAAAGTATCTGCAAACTAGATACATCTGAAATAGACCGTACTTCTCAGATCTAGAGTAAAGTCTACTTCTGCACGATATAGATCTACCCCACGGGGAAAAGAAAGCCCGGGGCATCAGGTTGAACCTGACAACAACCTGGGTTGGCACGAGCATCCCCAATTGCCCTTGTTACAAGGCCAGGATACAAGGAGGCCAAGATGTCTTGTATCTGATGTGTACTCATCAACGAGGTTTCTTGTATCTGATGTGTACTAATCAACGATGTGTCTTGTCTCTGATGTGTACTCATTAACGAGATGTCTAATCTCTGATGTGTACTCATCAACGAGGTGTATTGTATCTGATGTGTACTCATCAACTAGATATCATGTCTCTGATGTGTACTCATCAACGAGGTGTCTTGTATCTGATGTGTACTCATCAACGAGATATTTTGTCTCTGATGTGTACTCATCAACTAGATATCATGTCTCTGATGTGTACTCATCAACGAGATGTCTTATCTCTGATGTGTACTCATAATCGATGTGTCTTATCTCTGATGTGTACTCATCAACGAGGTGTCTTATCTCTAATGTGTACTCATCAATGAGATGTCATATCTCTAATGTGTACTCACCAACGAGATGTCATATCTCTAATGTGTACTCATCAACGAGGTGTCTTATCTCTGATGTGTACTCATCAACGAGATTTTTTTGTCTCTGATGTGTACTCATCAACGAGGGTGCGGGGTGAGCAGCGATACAAGTTATGATTTTTTGAAACTTATTATTCTTGCCTCATTTTAACACGAACCGAAGATGGTGGTTCTAACACTTCCACTTCACAAGAACCGGCAATCGCTGTTCTAAAACTGTCCATTCCCTCGAACAGACGATCGATATTCTAAAACTGCAACTTCTCAAGTACTTATTTCACGTTAAGGAAACGAGAAGAAGCGTGAACAATATCAAAGGCGGCCCCAGGGGTGGGTGAGTGGTGCAACCGCCCTGGGCCTAACAAATATGGGGCTACGCCATATGAGACTACTACTTAATAGAAAAAGTCTCACTTGAAAGTCATAGAAACACATGACGATTGCCCAAGGCCTCACATTTGGTACTTGCCCACGGTCTTATGCATTAACAACACTTGCCAAAGGCCTCATATATTACACTTTCCCAAAGCCTCACACGTGACACTCGCCAAACGCCTCGCGCCCTGATAAAGTCGCCTCTGACTTTAACGAGTCATTTGTCCCCTTGATTAGCACAATACTAGGACTTCAGCGGCACTTTTAGTTTTATTTCGGTGGAAGCTTCTTTTTACTATGTTGGCTCTCCCAGAGGGAACTGACTCTACCCTAACCCTAACAGACAATAAGCCTTCACCAGAGGGCGCTAACTCTAACCTACGTGTCACTAAGCCTAACCTGCGTGACACTCAGCCTAACCTACGTGACACTAAGCCTAACCTACGTGACACTTAGCTTAACCTACGTGACATGACACTAAGCCTAGCCTACGTGACACTAAGCCTAACCTACGTGACACTAACTCTAACCCGCGTGACATTAAACATAACCTAGGCAGCACTGACCCTAACCCAAGTGACTCTAAACCTAACTAACGTGACACTAACCCTAACCTAGGAGACACTAATCCTAACCCTAACCCTAACCTACGTGACACTAAAACTAATATACGTGACACTATCCCATGCCCCGACCAAAGGCACCTGAATCCTTGTATTAAAAATATGTTAGTTTGCTCGTGTTCGCTTGGTAATCTGAACCCCCGCGAGCTTGTACCGAGTGCTCAGAGGTCTGTCAGGCCCTGTCATCGTCTGTAACGTCATAACGCACTTGCACATCTCACGTGACTGCACATGTGCTTCTCATTCAGTTCATCTAAATATAACACACGCTTCATACACAGTGAGAGCCAGTTCAACTAGCTTCAACGAATTCCAACAACAGTTTATTGGTGGGATATACGATGGGGTATACGACTGAAGTAACGTACCAGCGGCGTAGTGGGGTTATGTTCCGTCCGAGGCTTTCCCCCCCTTGCCCCCCTCTCACTACGCCGCTGAAATGTTCTCACGCCATCTTTGCAATTTCAAGTCAGTTTTTTCCCCCATGTTGAAAAAACAAATAACTCGCGTTTCGCCATTTCATTGCTAACGCTCGTTCTGTCAAAAGTTTCTAGACTCCTATGACTAGGAACAAAACAAAATGAGGCGTGAGACAAAAGTTTCTAGACTCCTATGACTAGGAACAAAACAAAATGAGGGGTGAGACCACAATCAGACTTATAAAAATTAAATGGAAAAGACGTAAACAGGGTAAGGGTTAGCCTGACAGGACGTAACAAAACAGCGAACGTTTCGACAAAGAGCCCTTTTTCAACGGACATACTTTCTTCGATTCTTGGGATTTCACCGCAGCTAAGTTTCGAATTTTTTATTTTCTTATATTCGTTTTATTTGTGTTTTGTATGTCCGCTGAAAAAGGCTCTTTGCCGAAACGTTCGCCGTTTTGTTACGTTCTGTCAGGCTAACCCTTACCCTGTTTACGTCTTTTCCATTTAAATTATGACAAGGCTCAGTAGCGCTATGAACTTAAAACCCAAGCGAACAAAGAAACAAACGTTGATATTACCCTAAAAAAGAGATGGACTAAATGAATCACCAAACCAATGGTGCACACTCCCCCTAGATAGACCTCAGCATGTGCAACGTTGTTAATCATTTTTGGCATTTCCAAACCATTATGGGTTTGGAACATACCATACATACCCACTGTGCATCCGGCATATACTTATATGCTTGGAATCCCCTTAATAGCGCCATACATAACCTCATGTCTTGTTCTGTACACACAGACACATACGCTAACACGTACACACCCGATCATACACACACACACACACACACACACCAACGGCCACAGCCCCACTCACACGCACAGAGAAAAAAAAAACGACAAAACTTCTCTCATCCGACTGTATGCTCGCCAATAAACTACCAGCGCTCCAGCAAGGGGGATCACTATTACCGCAGCATTAGGGCGGCGTCTTGCGGACCCTTAATCAAATCGGCAAAGACTTTGCTTCGGAGTGCTATCGGCATGGGCCCCTTGCCAGAATGAGCAGGGGAAGAGGTGGGGGTGGTGAGGGAAATACATTGTTCTCTTTCTGGAATCGTATGGTCTACAGGGCCGAGAGAATACGCGCCAGGTATTGATTGGGTTTGGAGATGGAGTGAATATTTCACGACCTGGGACAGACTCGGTGCTCCCCCCGCCCCTCGGGGCACGTACCACCACCACCCACCCCCCAACCAAGCACACGTAATTACCCCACTCCCCGCGCACACGTCAAATGACGATTGCATTGTCCGAAAGTGGCCACCGGATGTGTGGCCTGAAATGAGTGGACAGGATGGTCTAAATTTACAAGTGCCTCTTGTAATTACGGGCATTTAGCAAATTATTGCTTGTACAGAGTGAGTTGTTTTGTGCTCTTAAAATATGCTTTCAGAGGGGGGGGGGNTCATATCTTTGTAACAAAACACGGGTTCATAGCTAGACATGTCAACGGGTAAATGGGACCCGGGTACCCGTTGCCATGTGATTACCCGTGTAGTAAAAATCCGCTCGGGTACCCGTGAAAATATAGCTTCAATGTCTATATTAACGGAGGACAAACTTCGGCTCCCATTCGGCTTTTTGTGTGTGTGTGTGTGTGCGTGTGCGTGTGCTTGTGCGCGTGCGTGTGCTTGCTTGCTTACTTGCTTACATTGTGGCTCGGGGAAACAATTTATCAAATGAAAATGTTTGTTTGAAATATCTGCTGTGTAGTAAATCTAAGGAGAAATATCTGTCAACGGGAAATAAAATACGGTCCCAACAAACTATAATGTATTTTGATACATATTTTTTCTCTCAAAGTGAAACAGAAATCGCAAACACAAAAAGGTTTTGGGTCTTTAAAAGAATCATATAAGGAAAACAAAAGTTTTCTATCAAAAATAAGGATTGACTGTTTAGAGATGAAAGAGGCTGTTTGTTAATACAAAAAACACCCCTGCTTTGACATTAACTTTGATTTGAAATACGCTGATTGATACTAGCTAATGTTGTTTATCTACCCCCCTCTCCTCCCTTCACTCATAATTCACACCTCTTGCATTCGCTCGCGTTTCTTGTGTTCATTGACACTTATTGACCTAGAAAAACTGATGTTAAAAATGCGTACAAGGTTGTTAGTATTTAAATTTAATAAATTAAATAGTTACTTACAGTGTAAGATGGGTACAACGGCGGCCTTGAGGATGGGCTGCTTGGAGATGAAAGAGGCCGTATTTGGAGTTGGTAATAAAAACATCCCTGCTTTGACACTAGATTTGCTTTGAAAAGCGCCGACATTGGGTTTCCGATTGTCGATTGTTTAATCTAACCCCCTCTCCTCCACCCATTCGATTGTGTTTTGTGTGCTCGTTACCACGTGTGCCTTGCCCAAAAACTGATTTTTAATAATACACCCACATTTGTCAGTTTTAAAGTCAATAAATGAGTTAATTAGTTACCAACAGTGTTAGATGGGTAAGAGCCGTCCATAAAAGACATTTCGCACTCGGGCGAGGAGGGGGTCACAAATTTGTGACGAGGTCGGGGGTTGAGTGTTTTAGAAATGTGACGTCACATCAAAGTGTGCAACTTCAAACAAAAGTCCCACATTCATATTTGATTGCTTACAATTTATTTAATGACGTTCTACGCGGATTTACGCGTGTATCGATTGTAGAGTTAAACTTCACATTGTTTAATACAAACTTAAGTGACAATAAAGTTATTTTACACTTGCTCATTTTCAAAAAGGAAGTACAGCTTTTATCTTTGTGGCGTCATATTTGAGGGGGGTCTAAGTTTTTGCGACAAGAGGGGGGGGGGGTAACAAATCGGCCCAAATCCTGTGACGTAATTTATGGACGTCGGCCGTGTGGCTGCTATGTGAAACGAGGTGCATTGGATGTGGCTAAGTGGCATTGTTTAGCGGTCATGACAGGGGAAATTATGCGATGTTTCGAACGGATACCCGGGCAGCATTTTCAACAAAACTGACACCCTTCTTCATAGCAACCATCGTGGTTGTCTTAGCAACCATCGTGGTTGTCGTAGCAACCATCGTGGTTGTCGTAGCAACCATCGTTGTTGCCGTAGCAACCATCGTGGTTGTCGTAGCAGCCATCGTGGTTGCCGTAGCAACCATCGTGGTTGCCGTAGCAATCATCGTGGTTACCGTAGCAATCATCGTGGTTGCCGTAGCAACCATCGTGGTTGCCGTAACAATCATCGTGGTTGCCGTAGCAATCATCGTGGTTGCCGTAGCAATCATCGTTGTTGCCGTAGCAATCATCGTTGTTGCCGTAGCAACCATCGTGGTTGCCGTAGCAACCATCGTGGTTGTCGTAGCAATCATCGTTGTTGCCGTAACAATCATCGTGGTTGCCGTAGCAATCATCGTTGTTGCCGTAGCAACCATCGTGGTTACCGTAGCAATCATCGTTGTTGCCGTAGCAACCATCGTGGTTGCCGTAGCAACCATCGTGGTTGCCGTAACAATCATCGTGGTTGCGACTCCGAAGCGCAGTTTTACAAGAAAGAGTTAATGCTCGATCAACAAGTCCCACCCTCCACCTCCACCTATTTTTCAGTTTTAGATGTTCTATAACTTCTCCAGCGGCCTTTAAAAAATAAGACTTTGGATTTCAGGTTAGTTGAACCTGCGAAGGTTTTAAAACGTTTCTGAATGACGTCGTTCAATGTTGTGTTGTTGTTTTTTTACATTGCGTGCTTTTCAGACCTCACAAAAGCAGTATTTCTTTGTTGTTGTTTTTTTTTTTGTTGCTTTTTTAAACTACAAATAGCAAGTAGCTCGAAGAATACAATACATGATTTCGTCTAGGCACAGTTGTTTTGAGGGTTGGAGAAAACAGTTTTAAAACCGAAGGGCATTATTCACCCACACTGAAATTCATTTCCGCAATCCAATTAGCTGCCCCCTGGTCATAGCTTATTTAGTGTGTATGTGCTTCTCAGGGGGAACGGCGTCTTGTGCTGTATAGCACGGTTGTGCCACTGGAGTACAAGGAAAAAAGCGAGTTTTCACAAAAATCATCTTCTAAACTGATGAAATGTTTAGTAACACAAGGGAGATACACAAAGAAATTCATGCAGGGTTGTTGAAATGTCACACAGTGAGTCAAAGCAGTGTGCTAGTGAGTGCAGTCAGTGTGTTAAAGCAGTGTGCTAGTGAGTGCAGTCAGTGTGTTAAAGCAGTGTGCTAGTGAGTGCAGTCAGTATGTTAAAGCAGTGTGCTAGTGAGTGCAGTCAGTGTGTTAAAGGAGTGTGCTAGTGAGTGCAGTCAGTGTGTTAAAGCAGTGTGCTAGTGAGTGCAGTCAGTGTGTTAAAGCAGTGTGCTAGTGAGTGCAGTCAGTGTGTTAAAGCAGTGTGCTAGTGAGTGCAGTCAGTGTGTTAAAG
>MUZC01000015.1:91197-101349 GCA_002072015.1 Radix auricularia
CCCCGGTATGCGCAGACTCTTAAAAAGTTTGACTAAATCAACTTCCTCAAAACGTAACTGAATTATAATATCAAACTTGAGTAATTGTTCCACTGCGCTGGTTTTCTATAATTTTTTTTAGTCCGGTAAAACCCAAAGAAATTGATAATTTTATCTGATCACTTTCGACCTTTATTCGTCGATACCGATAATTTTTAAAATCCGTTTCCCACTTACTTGTACAAGTGTCAAGAAGGGATTCGGGTTGTTGTATATATACTAAATATATAATGTTTAAAGGCTGCAAGCAGTTCATTACATTCAATTAATAAACTTTGGACCAAATCTTACAAATACGAGAGCTCGTGAACCAAGAAATGACCATTCGATCTCAGTGTTTGTGTTTCAAACATATAAAGTGTGGATGAGACTGCAATCAGTCTTAGATACATACCATGTTTAAATAACACATATATACATGCATATAAAGTGCGGATGAGACTGCAATCAGTCTTAGATACATACCATGTTTAAATAACACATATATACATACATATAAAGTGCGGATGAGACTGCAATCAGTCTTAGACACATACCATGTTTAAATAACACATATATACATACATGTAAAGTGTGGATGAGACTGCAATCAGTCTTTTAGACACGTACCATGTTTAAATAACACACATATACATACATATTTAAATTAAAACTTACGGCAGCGTTTCGTTCCTAAACATCGATCAGAGTCGATATTCTTGAGGTTTACGACATGATCAATTTAAAGTTTATATTTGTGATTGAGATTGGACTTAACTCTTGTAATTTGTGATTGAAAGTGGACTTAACTCTTGTAATTTGTGATTGAAAGTGGACTTAACTCTTGTAATTTGTGATTGAGATTGGACTTAACTCTTGTAATTTGTGATTGAGATTGGACTTAACTCTTGTAATTTGTGAATGCAGCCAGCCGAAACGTCCTTCAGTGGAGCCGTTATTTCATGTCAAATCTACCCCTATCTTAGCCAATTATTAATTGGCTGACCCAGGATAAAGGCAACCCTTCAATTAGGTGCTATCATGTGTCCATCACTAATTGACCACGCTTAAAGTTGACCTGAAAACACCAACAGACGAGACCGATGGATGACCTAATATCGGCATCTCACAAGACCTACAGTTGACCTGACAACACCAACAAACGAGACCGATGGATGACCTAATATCGGCATCTCAAAAGACCTACAGTTGACGAGACAACACCAACAAACGAAACCGATGGATGACCTAATATCGGCATCTCATAAGACCTACAGTTGACCTGACAACACCAACAAACGAGACCGATGGATAAACTAATATCGGCATCTCACAAGACCTACAGTTGACCTGACAACACCAACAAACGAGACCGATGGATGACCTAATATCGGCATCTCATAAGACCTACAGTTGACCTGCCACCAACAAACGAGACCGGTGGATGACCTAATATCGGCATCTCACAAGACCTACAGTTGACCTGCCACCAACAACAAACACGACCCAATAAACAAGCCCCCCCCCCGAGAACCTACCGACAGACTTGTTTAAATGTCGCTGACGTCTGCGTGACCAGACTCGACAAACAACGAGACCTTCGGCGTGAAGGTCAGACCTTGTCAAAGTCATTAATGTGTTAACGGCACCTTGGGGTCAGAATCTGGAAACAATCACGTGTGAGAGCGGGCGGGGGGTGGGGTGGGGGACAATCACCTCGTCACGTGTAGCCAGGAGCGGAGCCCGTAAGTGAGGNCACTTTTACAGACGACCCGGATTTTTATTTTATTTTGAAAAACACTCACTTTTAATTGTGTTACTCTTAATTCATTGTTCGATATATTTTACTATATAACACCCGCGTGTTAGCTTTGTTTTTATACTTAAATTATTTATTGTAGTTAAAACTGTTTAGTTAAGTAAAAAAAAAAAAAAAAATTTAAAAGTGACAAAGAAAGGTAAAAAAAAGAAGAATTCGTTTAAAAATGAATTTATTATTTTATATATCTATATAATAATGCGCCTAAGCACATTTCCGTCCGTCAGAAGCCCCTTTACCACGCAACTCTTGCTAACTTTTTTTTAAAAATTGAAAGTAAATACGCAAAATCATAATGATTTTGGGTTTGAGATTAACAGAGGGTGTGGTTTTGCGCGCCGTAAAAATAAAATTAAGTGGCGTCATGAAGCTTTTATTATATTAATTTATTTGATGTTACTTTTTATCTTGATTATAATCCGAGTGTGTGAATATGCATCTGTGCGAGTGTGTTTATGTGTATGTGCGTCTGTGTGTGCGTGTGACTGTGTGTTTGTTTTAGTTGTTAAATAATTATTTAATTCATTAATTGCTAAAAGTGAAATTAAATATTGAAAAGACATTACAAGGTAATGATTTAGGTATAGTTAAAATTATGCACTGGGTTATAAAAAATTCCGTTAATTTTATGAACACAAATTTCTGCCAATGAGATCTTCATGGGTGCTTGAATAAAAGATAACGGGAAGTCATTGAATGTGACTTAAAAAATTGTTAATGAGAGGATCAATCTCCAAAAAAGTTTTCAGAGATGGTTTTTCTTTACGTTTCATTTAAGAAGAAATGAGCCTTTGAGCATTAGAAAATAAACAGTGAAAAGAACGTATAGTCGCTATTGAAATGCATTATTCAGTTATAATATATAATTGGGTAACATTGAGGCTAATTGGCGCATAATTATTTTTAAAGAGAATGGAACCTTTCTAAAATTTTACATTGTATTTTACATTAATAAAATCACACGAAGATGGGTCGAACTAATATCTCATAGTCACTGTTAAATAACTTTAAAAATAATGTGGAGAAATTATTTAATTGCAGACGAAATATCAATTTTACATTTTAATATGAGCTTTTATATATCTATGTATATAATCGGATGGAAGCAAATTTTATACGGGCTTATAACAAGTCAAATCACAGAAAATGACATTTCTTAATAGAAAACTTAACATGGAACCGCTTTTGAAGTATTTATCAAAAGATTCATCATAAAAACATTTCCAAACGGCTCAAAAAAAAAAATCTCATTTTTCCTAAATAAATGTTATCCATAAACTGTTAAGGAATGGATGTTGTGGATTAATTGGTAGATAAATGAAAAATCTTACGTCAAAAAAGACTTATTGCTAGAATAATGCAATATTATGATACGTGCTTTGGTAAAAAAAAAAAAAAACTGTAGTATTGTCAATTGGTGCAAGTTTGTGTGTGTTTGTGGTGGGGGGGAGGGGCTATGTGCATATGTGTGTGTGATTTGCTAAATTCTAAGTCTGCTAAAGTTGCGCCTCTAACATAACAACCAGTATTTATCTTCTTCAACCACTCATAGTTGTTTGATTTTACGCCAAATGTTTTCTTTACTGTAATATATTATCGGAAATATAATATTGCAAGCTGGTATGATTTTTGGATAAACCAGTGAACTTTATGCAGGCAAATAAAAACACTAAATCCCTAAAAATATATAAATAGTAGGATTACGGATTATTCTATCCCGGACGATTCGACCCTGCCAGTTCGACCACATGTAATTTCGTCCCAAGGGTGTTTCTACCCCGGACGTTTCGAACACTTTCAATCTACACCGTAGAAATTTATTATTATTTTTTGTATATATAAATTTAGTTAATGTTATAAAAAATAATTCATAATTTTTCAGCTTATCGACAATCTTTTTAAAAAATCATTTATTTTTGTTATCACAGCGAAAATCATTGAGCCACTTAAATATATACATCTTTAAAACCCAATTTAACCTAGGTCCTTTTTAAGTGTGTATGGGATAGGAGTTGAAATTCTGTTTTTTAATTTCTAATTCATAATTTATTTAAAAATAATAGTAATAAAATAACACATTATAAATGAAAAAATCTCAGTTTAGAAACGAAAGTGTCGAAACGTTAGGGGTCGAAACACCATAGGGTGGTAAAGTCCCGTGGTGGAACTGTCCGGGATCGATTCGCCCGGGGTTGAACCGTCCGTGGTCGAAACATCCAGAGTCCAAACGACCTGGGAACGAAACGTCCTGTGGTCGAACTTTCCGGGGTCGAAGTATCCAAGCACCAAATAGAAAATACTTTTTGCACATTTAAAGTAAACCATGAATGTACATTTTCAGCTAAAAACCTGCGATTTAATGTGTTTCTTTAAAACAAATTAACTCATACATACTTTCATTCTGCATCAATATTCACATAATTAATATCTGGCGCATAAAAAAACCCTATTCATTTGACTAAAGGCCATTCTTATATATAGATATAGAAATACATTTTTGGAGAGCTTTGCCCATGAAAAAAGTAATCTTAAAACATGTATTTTACTCTAAGAACTAACGAATGATGAAACATCCATTTTTTTTAAAAATCGGGTACATTTCTCGAACAATGCGGTTGCATGACATGCGCTTCGGGCAAAAACTGTTCTTTAAGTTTTAAGAAGCAAATAAGTGTAAAGAAATATCACGGGTATTACGACTTATAAATAGGATCAAGCATAAAAAAGTGCGTGGTATGTCGAAAAAACACGCTGACAACAACTCATTTTGAGCCAAGCTGTTTTGAGTTTATTAGATTAATAGTATACAATGGGGTAAAGATTAATATAAGTGAATTGTAACTATTAGAAAAAATGTGCGGGAATATATAATAATTGACATAAAATTTGTAAAGAGATCAATTTCTCACCATTTTCTGAAAAAGCAGCATTGTTCTTATGTTTTTATTCGCGTTAAAGGAACATGTGCCTTTAAAACAAATAAACCATTTTTTTCACTCTCCCCAAGCCACAAAATTCACATATATTATCGGGATAAAAATATCCTATTCGTTTGAACTAATTTCATGCTTAGTCATTAAATGAAATTGTTGTTTAGAAAGCTATTTCTAAGAGCAAAAGGAATCACGTGGAAAGATATTGTTTTCATGTTTTGATCCAAGTAAAAAGAAAGTGAGCCTTGCCGCCCTTGCCCGTTAGATTTTTGTAACGGTTAACGACATTTGTTATTCTGATAGGGTATATAGCACGTGATATTAAAGGGGTTCGAGCATGGTGACAGAGAGACACCAATCGATCTGAATGGAAGGATGTGGTTGAGCAGGCCAGGGCCATACATGGGCTGTAGAGCCACGGATGATAATGATGATGTTATATTGAAGCACAAATGCCAAAATTGATGGGTAATATTTAAATTAATAATATGTTTATTTTTCTCGACACACATATCGTTTTTTTAAGAAGGGGTTTGATTTATCACTACCCTAATTTCGAGATGCGTTTACTTTTATTTTTAAGGAGAATTGGAGACCCAAAACCAAATAAAGTTATTCTTATTGTGCCTACCCCGTAGCGTAGCACGGGTATTTTGCTCGTATATATATATATCATGTTAGAGACCTACAATAAAGTTATCTTGGGAAGACTACTCTTGTGACTTTGTATTGTATTTTTTTTTTTATGTTTCCAATATAAACATATTCCATGCATCCCATATATACGGTGATGTTGTTTTTAAATGCACACCTGTAAAGATTCAATCACTCTTAAATGTTCAATGGCCAAGTGTTTTCTCCACGTATTTGCCGATTACGAACCTGTTCCAGTTGATACTAGCGATACAGCAAACGATAACACATCAACTCTGGTGTCATTCGTCAGTATTACCCTTGGTATCGTCTCACTCGAGTTTTATTCAATTGGTATCGATACCCACCAGGGGATCGTCTTAATTGAATGAAACACGAAGTCACAGTAATCGATGCCGGAGCCCTGGAATTGTGCGCATAAACAATGGAGAAAAAAAAACGCGCGCTGCAATAATTTAATGATACGATCTAAATTTGGAAGATGTTTGC
The DNA here is from genome assembly GCA_002072015.1 of Radix auricularia. NCBI lineage: Eukaryota > Metazoa > Mollusca > Gastropoda > Lymnaeidae > Radix > Radix auricularia. The sequence continues at coordinate 97,111 of MUZC01000015.1, forward strand.
TGAAAGCTGTTTGGAAATTCGATAAAGATAGCGAGCGCGCTTGTTTGAGTGTGGAGAGTTAGAGAGTTTTAATTCATGTTGTCTGTGTGTGTTCAAGCGGGACTGACATTGATAAAAAAGAACAGCCTAAGTAAGATTCGTGATATTGACTCTACCAGCAATATACTCTATAACACTCGAGACGGATAACATCGTCAGGACTCGCATTACAGGCTGATAATTAGCCTAACATCAAGGTTGGATGTTTGAACAAAAAATTGTTCAGGTTTACTCATGCAGAACAATACACAGACAAATGCAAAGACCAATAAAAAGATCTAAAATAATAATTATACCTTGTTTTATCTCGCTTGTGTCCATTCAATATCATTATTCAATTAGTTTAACATCATTTGTATCCATATTTTTTTGGTATAAAATAGATTTACTTGTCTATTACAGACACTCCTGTACAGAAGATTATTGCATACTACGCTAATGAATGTTTTATATCTGGACTTCCATTTAATATAAATGAATACCGGCCCAACTTTTTACAAATTCCCATGTAATTTAGCATTGTTTGTTGAATACGAAATATTAAACTTCCTGAAATGTACACAAAATATTTTATAATTAAAAATCCTCAAATCCTCTTTTAGCATCGTTCCATTTTCAAAAATTAAAATATGAGCTGAAACAATGACGTCGTATACTATTTTTTTACGCGGGGAACACCACATGATTTTTTAACTGCTATTGACTGTTGTACTATTTCAAAACTAATATTTAAATTATAATTATTTTGCACACCTCATAATGCATCCCTTGTATATATAAGCTCAAACAATGTCGTCATTAGCGTATCGGACACAGTGAGTGAGAGACGAGGGCTATTATCTATATATATAATTCTCATCATGGTCCACCCATGCCGGACACCAAGCAACCAATCAGATTGCAAGAAAAGGTGGTAGTGCACAGCGTGTTGGGGGGGGGGGGGTAATCGAGACCAACAGTTCGTTTAATTGAGGTCAATTACTGTGTTCTTTCAGAACAGCAAAATAGCATGTATTTCGTAGTGTAGTGGTTATTACATTCGCCTTACACGTGGAAGGTCGTAGGTTCAAGCCCCAGCTAAGACATTACTTTTTTAATTTTTAACAATGTTTGTGTTTGTGCCTCGTCATTTCCCACTTTCTTTTAGATCATCCTTCGCAACACCATAACAAGCACAAGACGAGTGGAAATAAGCTTGACGAAAGATCTTTGTCAGTTTAGGCCAATTAGTTTATGGTTGGCAAGCTAGGGTGGTGTAGGGTGGGGGTGGCAAGTAGCTAACGACAGTGCACACGTTTCCAGATCAACAATGCGTCGCAGTTATCCCCGCATCTTAGGTTCATTCGCGTTGTTCTGATTTCAACGAGATGTAGTTTGTGTCTGTTCACCCCCCCCCACTTTCTTTGCACTATCTATGAGCAAATCTGCGGCGTATGCTACGACGTAAGCATCTAGTATTGTTTATTTTACGGCGAGAAACACCACACGCTTTTTTAACTGCTATGGACTGATGTACTATTTCTCTTGGCGTTCGGAGCCAGTGACTTGAGCTTTTACGTTGTTTATAGGAGTGGACAGCTTTTACGGGACTGGAGACACACACACACACACACAGAGAGAGAGAGAGAGAGAGAGAGAGAGAGAGAGAGAGAAGAGAAGGAGGAGAATGAGAGATGTGTTTTTTAAAATCCTGCTTAACTCCCCCCACAGACCAATTTACCTAACACTTTTATTCTTAGCTCCGACATATTAAGTCGGTACCCATACCGCTAACCGCGTCGCTACCCGCATCACTACCTACCCATACCGCTAACCGCGTCGCTACCCACATCGCTACCTACCCATACCGCTAACCGCGTCGCTACCCGCATGGCTACCTACCCATAACGCTAACCGCGTCGCTACCCACATCGCTACCTACCCATACCGCTAACCGCGTCGCTACCCGCATCACTACCTACCCATAACGCTAACTGCGTCGCTACCAGCATCACTACCTACCCATACCGCTAACCGCGTCGCTACCCGCATCACTACCTACCCATACCGCTACCCACACCGCTACCCACACCCCTACCAACACCGCTACCCACACCGCTACCCACACCCCTACCAACACCGCTACCCATACCACTACCTTTCTCATTAACCAACCAACAAACCAACCCCCTCACCACCGACCTCAAGTTTCAGCCACAGATCGCTGGCAACCACAGAACCACGATTAATCGAAGACAGGTAAAAATAGGTGAGTCATTGTCCTCCCTACATCACTCATACTTAGCTTGTTATATTTTTTTCAATAAGCGAACAAAGCGGGGGTTCTGAAAAATTAATCTTCTACGTGAAACCGACTCTCGCCCAGCAGGCGAGCTTTTCGTGGGATGTGTACTTAATGTGTAGTCTTGGGTTTGTCACAAAATTGGTTTAATTGAGGATATCATCCATTGACTGGGTGGCTTGTATCACTGCACAGATCAGACCAATCGTGTCGGATGTCTCGACAATTCTAATTGTATTTTAGGCCGGAGCGGCAGAACATTGTTTCTCTAAGTTTAAGGCAGTGGTTATCAAACCTGTGGTGTGCGCAAGTAGACGTGGACCACAGGTTGAGAACCGCTGCTCTAAGACTTATGTTTAAACTACTCCCGACGAATTTAAGACGTAATTCTATCGCCGCCATAATATAATGACGTAAATGAATAAGAAACTTATATAGAAACTAAAATTTCTAAAATATGGGTATCTTATTTTCATGAACTTTTGCATTACTACTTTTCTAAAAAAAAGGAGGAACAGAAACTCAGTGGCGAATTTCGAGACTTGGGGGCCCGGGGGGGGGATTGGCATCTTTTGGGGCCCCTGCATTTTGACCAGTGGCTTAATATTTAATGCAAAAAAATAATTTCAGACACTGCTTTGGGGGCCCCCTTCAATGGGGGGCACGGGTGTACTTTCGAATTTGGACCCCCCCCTCCCTTAGCTACGCCCATGCAGAAGCTCCAATGCTGTAGAGGAGCTGAGGTGTACATACAAACCATGCAAATTGACACATGTGGTAGACCAACAAATTCCTCTCTGGCATGGGCGGCCTCTTAGTTTCTTCTTTGTGCTCCAACGTCTTCCTGTTATCGCATTTGTTGTATTTTGTTATTGCTGAAATGTAGGCTCTCGTCCTATTAGAGCTCTTCCACGCAAGAAGCGGAGGGGTGCGCTGGGATCTAGCGGTAGCGCGCTGGACTGCCGAAACGAGGCAAAGGAGAGTCACGGGTTCGACTCTCGGTGCTTGCAAGGCCCCCTGGGCATTTTGGTAGCCACACAGTCCCTAACTCGTTAGTGAACCTTGTGAACACGGCCTCACCCGCCCCATACATAGGCCGTCATGGTCTGAAAAGGGGTTATTAGTATGCAAGAAGCAGCCATTCTTTGTTTTATGTTGGAATTTATTTCATACATTTTTAAAACCCTCACATCAAACCAATCAAACCAATCAAACCAATCAAAGCAATCAAACCAATAAAACCAATCAAAGCAATCAAACCAATAAAACCAAACAAAGCAATCAAACCAATCAAAGCAATCAAACCAATAAAACCAATCAAAGCAATCAAACCAATAAAACCAAACCAATCAAAGCAATCAAACCAATCAAATCAATAAAACCAATCAAACCAATCAAAGCAATCAAACCAATCAAACCAATCAAACCAAACCAATCAAACCAATCAAACCAATCAAAGCAATCAAACCAATCAAACCAATCAAAGCAATCAAACCAATCAAACCAATCAAACCAATCAAACCAATCAAACCAATCAAATCAATAAAACCAAACCAATCAAACCAATCAAACCAATCAAATCAATAAAACCAAACCAATCAAAGCAATCAAAGCAATCAAACCAATCAAATCAATAAAACCAAACCAACCAAACCAATCAAACCAATCAAACCAATCAAATCAATAAAACCAATAAAACCAATCAAACCAATCAAACCAATCAAACCAATCAAACCAATCAAACCAATCAAACCAATCAAACCAATCAAAGCAATCAAACCAATCAAACCAATCAAACCAATCAAATCAATCAAACCAATCAAACCAATGAAACCAATCAAACCAATCAAACCAATCAAACCAATCAAACCAATCAAACCAATCAAACCAATCAAATCAATAAAACCAAACCAATCAAA
>MUZC01000015.1:102715-116953 GCA_002072015.1 Radix auricularia
CAAACCAATCAAACCAAACAAACCAATCAAACCAATCAAACCAATCAAACCAATCAAACCAATCAAACCAATCAAAGCAATCAAACCAATCAAACCAATCAAACTAACCAATCAAACCAATCAAAAACCAATCAAACCAATCAAACCAATCAAACCAATCAAACCAATCAAACCAATCAAACCAATCAAACCAATCAAACCAATCAAACAAACCAATCAAACCAATCAAACCAATCAAACTAACCAATCAAACCAATCAAACCAATCAAACCAATCAAACAAATCAAACCAATCAAACCAATCAAACCAATCAAACCAATCAAACCAAACAAACCAATCAAACCAATCAAACCAATCAAACCAATCAAACCAATCAAACCAATCAAACAAACCAATCAAACCAAACAAACCAATCAAACCAATCAAACAAACCAATCAAACCAATCAAACCAATCAAACAAACTAATCAAACCAAACAAACCAATCAAACCAATCAAACCAATCAAACCATTCAAACCAATCAAACAAACCAATCAAACCAAACAAACCAATCAAACCAATCAATCAAACCAATCAAACCAATCAAACAAACCAATCAAACCAATCAAACCAATCAAACCAATCAAACCAATCAAACAAACCAATCAAACCAATCAAACCAATCAAACAAACTAATCAAACCAAAAAAACCAATCAAACCAATCAAACCAATCAAACCAATCAAACCAATCAAACCAATCAAACCAATCAAACCAATCAAACCAATCAAAGCAACCAATCAAACCAATCAAACCAATCGCTACATATTATATTTTTATCCACACTTTACCCCTTCTCCCGCTTTCTCTCTCCCTTCGTTTATCTTTCTCTCCTTTTCTCGCTCTCTCTCTTTTTCTCGCTCCATATCCCTCTCTTCCTCCATGTTTTAGACATTAGTGTTCTTCTCATCAGCCGAATCCTCATCACGTCATTGAAATATCATTTTAAAATAATTCATGCAATCGTCAATGCTGTTTTGTATAATTGTATTACCTGTTTAAAAGCTCGAACGGATCAGTTTTAATGCTAATGTCTTCGTCCTCTCGTGGACGTCGTTTGGCTCTGGGCGTGCAGACGGATCTCTGACACGCAACATGGCGGCCACACACACACGTCTGCCACGGACAAACTATCAGCTACAGCCAGGAATAGGCATCATGGGACGGATGTTGTCTCTCTTACATTTACATAAATTATAATACCATGCTATCAGATGACATTATTTTCGTTGGTCATCCGGGACAATGAGTCTCTACAAATGAACTTGGTTTTTGTAATGAGGTGAAGACTGACTAAAATGTATGTTTGGGTAAATTAGAGGACACTGAAGGTGGGGCGGGGCGGGGGATAAGGGAGGAAGTGAGAGAGAAGACAAGGATAGAAAATATGAGAGAGGAGAGGAGAACGAAAAAGAGAGAGAAAATATGAGAGAGGAAAGGAGAAGGGATTATAGAGAGAAAAAATATGAGAGAGAGTAGGAGAAAGGATTAGATAGAGAAAATATGAGAGAGGAGAGGAGAAAGGCTTAGAGAGAGAAGGAGAAAGGATTAGAGAGAGAAAGAGAAAGGATAAATAGAGAAAATATGAGAGAGGAGAGGAGAAAGGATTAGAGAGAGAACGAGAAAGGATTAGAGAGAGAGAAAATATGAGAGAGGAGAGGAGAAAGGATTAGAGAGAGAAGGAGAAAGGATTAGAGAGAGAGAAAATATGAGAGAGGAGAGGAGAAAGGATCTGAAAGAGAAGGAGAAATGATTAGAGAGAGAAAATATGAGAGAGGAGAGGAGAAAGGATTAGAGAGAGAAGGAGAAATGATTAGAGAGAGAAAATATGAGAGAGGAGAGGAGAAAGGATTAGAGAGATAAGGAGAAAGGATTAGCGAGAGAAAATATGAGAGAGTATCAGAAAGGATTAGAGAGAGGTTGCTAATTACAGCAATACTTAGTCATCATGAGTGATGAGAGCCTTTAGCTCATGGCTTAGATTTCCGTTACATGGCCTGCCTAAGGGAATTGGAGGACTTAGGCCAGGGCCGGCCTAAGGGAATTGGAGGCCTTAGGCCAGGGCCGGCTTAAGGGAATTGGAGGCCTTAGGCCAGGGCCGGCCTAAGGGAATTGGAGGCCTTAGGCCAGGGCCGGCCTAAGGGAATTGGAGGCCCTAAGCCAGGGCCGACCTAAGGGAATTGCCCTAGGCCAGGGCCGGCCTAAGGGAATTGGAGGTCCTAGGCCAGGGCCGGCCTAAAGGAATTGGAGGTCCTAGGCCAGGGCCGGCCTAAGGGAATTGGAGGCCCAGGTCGGAGTGGATTTGGTGGCCCTAAATGTAGTCGAAAAATAAAATAATAAAAATGGAAAGATTCTTGTGCGAGACACCTACTAATGATGGCACTAACCGAGGACCTGGGAGACTGCCTAGTTTGCCTATGCCTAAAGCCGGCCTTGTTTCTTAGATGTGTAGCCGAACGCGTACTCTGGGCATAAAATAAGGTGTGTCTCAAAATTTGAGACGACGCCCGAACATTCAGTTTGCCAAGCCTTAAAAAAAGGCGAAAAGTTAATAATACTTTTTTTTAACATCTGGGTTGTTCGTTTGGCCACGCTACCACCACTAACTTGGTTATGTTAGGCACTTCTACCACCACTAACTTGGTTATGTTAGGTACTTCTACCACCACTAACATGGTTATGTTAGGCACTTCTACCACCACTAACTTGGTTATGTTAGGTACTTCTACCACCACTAACATGATTGTGTTAGGTACTTCTACCACCACTAACATGATTGTGTTAGGAACTTCTACCACCACTAACTTGGTTATGTTAGGCACTTCTACCACCACTAACTTGGTTATGTTAGGCACTTCTACCACCACTAACTTGGTTATGTTAGGTACTTCTACCACCACTAACATGATTGTGTTAGGCACTTCTACCACCACTAACTTGGTTATGTTAGGCACTTCTACCACCACTAACTTGGTTATGTTAGGTACTTCTACCACCACTAACGTGGTTATGTTAGGTACTTCTACCACCACTAACATGATTGTGTTAGGTACTTCTACCACCATTAACATGATTGTGTTAGGAACTTCTACCACCACTAACATGATTGTGCTTGGCACTTCTACCACCACTAACATGATTGTGTTAGGTACTTCTACCACCACTAACATGATTGTGTTAGGAACTTCTACCACCACTAACATGATTGTGCTTGGCACTTCTACCACCACTATCATGATTGTGCTTGGTACTTCTACCACCACTATCATGATTGTGCTTGGTACTTCTCTATCTCTTTGAGTCGCCGTCAGTCTTTGTGTGTTTTAGCATAAACGAAAATTTCCCCCACAGCCCTATTTTTAGTCCTTTTATTGTTTTCCTGCTATGCATTAAAATTAAAACATTTTAAAACCTGTCAAAATTTAAAATTACTACGTAATCTATTGACAAGTGTCATGGTCTTACACCAATTACACACTGTATGCCAGTGGCGTAGCTATGGAGGGGTCCGAATTCGAAAGTTCCCAGGCCCCCTCTTGAGGAATGTAAAAAAAAAATCTTTTTAAATTAAATATTATGCCACTGCCATGCAGGGTCCCCCATAGAGGCCAAGCCCCCCCCCCGGGGCCCCCAAATCCTTATCTACGCCACTGGACTCTATGCGTTTGATTGCGTTTCGAACCTTATTCCTAACTTGAGACACCATCCATCGTCACTCGAGCACTCCCTCCCCGCCCCGCCTTGCAGCCGCTCAATCTTCCCTAATCTCTCCTCCCGCCACTCGCCACTCCCTCGTGCTCCCCAATCATCCCTTGATCTGCCCGCCGTTATCTGCAACTCGACGACAAGGAGTTCGACCGCTGAAAGAAGAGCTTGTTGAATTAATCCCGACATGACCCGCGTTAAAAGGTCACGGTCGATGCCCTCGCCCATCAGATCATCTGGTGTCAACTGGTCATCATCTGGTGTCAACTGGTCATCGTCAGTCTGTTTGGTGACTGTCATTCCTCGTTGAAATCTGCATCTGTGTGGGTCTCTGTGATATCTGAGTGGGTCTGTGATATCTATGTGGGTCTCTGTGATATCTGAGTGGGTCTCTGTGATATCTCTGTGCGTCTCTGTGATATCTATGTGGGTCTCTGTGATATCTTGTGTAGGTCTCTGTGATATCTGTGTGAGTCTCCGATATCTATGTGGGTCTCTGTGATATCTTGTGTGGGTCTCTGTGATATCTGTGTGAGTCTCCGATATCTATGTGGGTCTCTGTGATATCTGTGTGGGTCTCTGTGATATCTGTGTGGGTCTCTGTGATATCTTGTGTGGGTCTCTGTGATATCTGAGTGGGTCTCTGTGATATCTTGTGTGGGTCTCTGTGATATCTGTGTGAGTCTCCGTGATATATATGTGGGTCTCTGTGATATCTGAGTGGGTCTCTGTGATATCTGTGTGGGTCTCTGTGATATCTGTGTGGGTCTCTGAGATATCTGTGTGGGTTTCTGAGATATCTGTGTGGGTCTCTGAGATATCTGTGTGGGTCTCTGTGATTATCTTGCTGTTCTTAGAATGATTTATTAGTATTTTATTTTTTATCATATTTATTAAAATAAAGATCATATCAGCCTAAAAATGGCCGCGAGATATGGCCTTAACCTGTTGTTGGTTACTTCAACAGTCTGTGACCTATTTTGAGGAGAAACTTCTGTTCATACAAATTCGATGTTTTGATGGCACAGACCAGTAAGTTGTTACAGACGTGCCTGGTCAATGCTCTACGTTCACAATTAATTCTAGAACAATCATTTAAAATAATAATTTGATAATTTATATAGCACTGTGCCCCTGCAAGTAACTGGTCTCACGGCGCTGCACATACAAATTTATACAAATATAATTATAATCAATATATAACATGTCTTTAACAATCCTTGAAAAACATACATGTAATGTAACTACAGCATATAACGACATTACAGTGTACATAAGCTATAACGGACCGAAAGAGTATACCATTAACAAACACTGCCATACAAGCATACAAAATTGATCTGCAATTGTCATGCCACCCTGTATGTCCTACACCCACCCTGTATGTCCTACACCCAACCTGTATGTCCTACACCCACCCTGAATGTCCTACACCAACCCTGTTTGTCCTACACCCACCCTGAATGTCCTACACCATCCCTGTATGTCTTACACCCACCCTGAATGTCATACACCCAACCTGTATGTCCTACACCCACCCTGAATGTCCTACACCCACCCTGAATGTCCTACACCATCCCTGTATATCTTACACCCACCCTGAATGTCCTACACCCAACCTGTATGTCCTACACCCACCCTGAATGTCCTACACCCACCCTGAATGTCCTACACCCACCATGTATGTCCTACACCCAACCTGAATGTCCTACACCCAACCTGTATGTCCTACACCCACCCTGAATGTCCTACACCCACCCTGTTTGTCCTACACCCACCCTGAATGTCCTACACCCACCCTGTATGTCCTACACCCACCCTGTATGTCCTATTCCCACCAGATTTGCTCAATTCCCACCGACATGTCTGATTCCCACCTTATAACTTATTTTCTTCCCCTAGAAAAATGACTTTCAAAATCATCGCTTATTCTCTGCCGCAATTTTTTTTTATTGCTTTCCTTCAAACCCAAAGAAAGAGCACTCTTGCCGTATAAGTAGTGCTAGTAGTTGCTCCCTCTGGTGAGAGAATTGTTAAAGACACTAGCTAAAAATAAACTTTTGACCAAAGGTAGGACGGACGGAGACGTGTCGAACACCTGGATCCCTCCCACCCCACTAGCCGTCTTCAACTCCCCCCCCCTCAACCAACCAGGTAACATTTTTCACGTCTGTTTATCCCCAAACCTCTTTGGAACCATCGGCCTAGGGTCAAGTACAAAATGAGTCCAATATCACAATCCAGCCACTTCAGTCTAAGGACTCCTATTACCAACATCCTCACAAATAGCACGGGCTAATTTCAAGCTATCACCAGCAATGGCAAGGAGATGGGCTCATTGGTTTATCCTATAAACAGTGGCGTCACTAGAGTTGGTGCCACCCGGGGCGGTAGCTCATGGTGTCACCCCCTCACGACTTAACCTGTAGAACTCCTCCGAGTTTTTCCACTGCCAAATAACGGGAAAATACAGAATTTTACATTTTGGTGCCACCCCCCCCGACGGTGTCACCCGGGGCGGCCCGCTCCCACCGCACCCCCCTAGCGACGCAACTGCCTATAAAAATATTTTATCCCTAAAATTGTATTAATCTCATTCTTCCTTGGTTAGCTCTTCATTTTGTGTCGCTCAGCAGTTAAGATGTCCTTTAGTTGTTTTTTCACCAAATCGCTCTGCTGGGTTTAAAGTGATAGCCTCGGAATGGACTGAGTTTGAAATGGGCTTTTGACAGAACAACAAATGATGGGCTTTTGACAGAACAACAAATGATGGGCTTTTGACAGAACAAAAAAGGATGGGCTTTTGACAGAACAACAAATGATGGGCATTTATACCATCACGGTCTGCAGTGGTAGCTAAGAAATAGTAAAAACATTGTTTGACAGGTGCATTACTCAACATTGAGGGAGAGAGAGTTGGTGAGAGACAGGGGGAGATTGAGAGCAGGGGCGGATTAAGACTGCACGGGGCCCCGGGCTGCATTGAAACGGAGCCCTATCCAGCCAGAGTCCCTTCAAATAAAATTATTGTTAACAGCTAATATAAGACTGTAACTAAATATTAATAATGAAAAAAAAACGAACACGAAGAAATAACCGTTTGAAATGTTCGCGGTATGTTGAAATTAAGTGTGAAAAGAAAATTTTTACATACCACTGCTGGGAGTCAAACCCGACACCGCATGCATTATGAGCCTATACTCTCTCCACACGGCCAGCGGAGCTTGTCAAAACGAGAAATTTTGAAAATATAAACTATAATTTATACTATGTCCTCTAAAATTTCGATTATCAGGTCTGAATCGCGATCAGTTGTAGAGGTAATAATATTTATAAATTTATTTAATTTATTATATTTTCAAGGGTTCGTTCAAACATTTGTACACTTTTATTATAAAATATAAAAGTTTGGGGGCAAACCGTCGGGGGCCCCTGGCTTTAGCCCTTCAGCCCCCCCCCCTTAATCCGCCATAGATTGAGAGTGAGGGAGAACAATAGAGAGGGAGAGAGAGATGTTTTGACTAATAAGTAGGACGATGAAACTCCGCCACGTAATTATAAGATGTTTGTAACAATTTATTTTGATGCTTAAAATAAAAATTTCCGTATGCAAACCTGAGAAGGTCGGGGTTATCAGCTAGTTGTTTACAACAAAACAAAAAAGTTTTGAAGTGGGGGCCAGGGAACATTGTGGGCATTGTTAAAATTGGACAGGATAAAAAGGAAGAATTGAAAAAGATTTTGGAGGCAATATCATGGAGCAATGGCAGCAAGAAATCATCACAACTGAAGAGTGGTAGTGAAATAGTTTTTTGTTGTTGTTGTTGTTGTTTNNNNTTTTTTTTTTTTTTTTTTTTTTTTAATTTTTTTAAATTGTTTTTTTTTATATTATTTCTATTTCTTTTAAAGGGAGACAGGAATTTGCTTGACAGGAAACGCTCTTTCAGTAGTTGGTACAAATAATATGGTAGTGGAAGGGATTCAAGAAACATCATGAAAATTGTTACATGTCTAACTGTTGGACTGTTTATAGGCATATTAATATTTATAGATGAACCCTGGACGTTTAATAGAATGTGACTCGAGTTCCCGCCAAACGTTTACATTCCATTTGTTGACAGCCGCGGTAAAAATGTTTCCGTGCGTGTACAAGGGGGAAAAACTCTTGTACAGCCACGAGAAGTGATGGCGCTTGTTATGTGTGTATGTAGTTGTGGAAAGGGGGGGGTGGACGTTATCGATTTTCCCCAAGGCTTGAAGAAAATATGCAGCTCTGAATTTGTCAGTATCAATTTGGCTCTCACTGCAAATATGAGCCCTTGAACGTGAAGGAGTCTTGCACGCACAGAGACCAGTTCCGGTTTGTCAATGCTTTCACACGACTTTAAGTCTACGGCATGGTTAAGTCTCAGGCATGGCTAAGTCTAAGGCATGGTTAAGTCTACGGTATGGTTAAGACTAAGGCATGGCTAAGTCTAAGGCGTGGTTAGGTCTAAGGCATGACTGAGTCTACAGCATGGCTAAGTCTACGGCATAGTTAAGTCTAAGGCCGAGGCATGGTTAAATCTAAGGCATGGTTAAGTCTAAGGCATGGTTAAGTTTAAGGCATGGTTAAGACTTCTCTAGCCGTAACTTGCAGACTTCTAACTGTAACATGCAGACTTCTAACTGTAACATGAAGACTTTTAACTGTAACATGAAGACTTTTAACTGTAACAGGCAGACTTTTAACTGTAACATGCAGACGTCCAACTGTAACATGCAGACTTCTAACTGTAACATGCAGACTTTTAACTGTAACATGCAGACTTCTAACTGTAACATGCAGACTTCTAACTGTAACATGCAGACTTCTAACTGTAACATGCAGACTTCTAACTGTAACATTCAGACTTCTAACTGTAACATGCAGACTTCTAACTGTAACATGCAGACTTTTAACTGTAACATGCAGACTTCTAACTGTAACATGCAGACTTCTAACTGTAACATGCAGACGTCTAACTGTAACATGCAGACTTCTAACTTTAACATGCAGACTTTTAACTGTAACAGGCAGACGTCTAACTGTAACATGCAGACTTCTAACTGTAACATGCAGACGTCTAACTGTAACATGCAGACGTCTAACTGTAATATGCAGACGTCTAACTGTAACATGCAGACGTCTAACTGTAACATGCAGACTTTTAACTGTATCAGGCAGACGTCTAACTGTAACATGCAGACTTTTAACTGTAACAGGCAGACGTCTAACTGTAACATGCAGACGTCTAACTGTGACATGCAGACTTTTAACTGTAACAGGCAGACGTCTAACTGTAACATGCAGACTTCTAACTGTAACATGCAGACTTCTAACTGTAACATGCAGACTTCTAACTGTAACATGCAGATGTCTAACTGTAACATGCAGACTTCTAACTGTAACATGCAGACTTTTAACTGTAACAGGCAGACGTCTAACTGTAACATGCAGACGTCTAACTGTAACATGCAGACTTTTAACTGTAACAGGCAGACGTCTAACTGTAACATGCAGACTTCTAACTGTAACATGCAGACGTCTAACTGAAACATGCAGACGTCTAACTGTAACATGCAGACGTCTAACTGTAACATGCAGACGTCTAACTGTAACATGCAGACGTCTAACTGTAACATGCAGACTTTTAACTGTAACAGGCAGACGTCTAACTGTAACATGCAGACTTTTAACTGTAACAGGCAGACGTCTAACTGTAACATTCAGACGTCTAACTGTAACATGCAGACGTCTAACTGTGACATGCAGACTTTTAACTGTAACAGGCAGACGTCTAACTGTAACATGCAGACTTCTAACTGTAACATGCAGACTTTTAACTGTAACATGCAGACTTTTAACTGTAACATGCAGACTTCTAACTGTAACATGAAGACTTTTAACTGTAACATGAAGACTTTTAACTGTAACATGAAGACTTTTAATTGTAACATGCAGACGTCTAACTGTAACCTTAAGACTTCTTGGTGCTTTTAATCCGCGTGATGTTAATGACCCCTCTCCCCTCCTCCCCCGCCAATCCACCCATCTCTTGCTTACAAACGTGTTGCCCAGACAGCTGCTGGAGTAGCAGACACTAAAATGTTTACACGGACCATGACGCAAAGAGTGTTTGGGGTTAAGGAACTCCTTGCACTGGGTCTAGAGGCCCCCCACCTCAGTCTTGAGGGGTAGGTCACCAAGGGCCAGCACCCGTTGGAACCCAGTGGTCAGTTGCCCGACCAGATCTGACTGGATAATCATTGGTCTGCGCAGGCTAATGATAAAGGTGAGTGTGGGGCTGGGAGGGGAATTATGCTTGACGTTGTCAGATTCAGGTCAGAGTTCTGAAATCCATGGAGCTAGCATTACACCTGAGTTTGTATGGGTGTTTTACGCCTGAGTTTGTATATGTGTTTTACACCTGAGTTTGTATGGGTGTTTTACACCTGAGTTTCTATGGGTGTTTTACACCTGAGTTTGTATGGGTGTTTTACATTACACCTGAGTTTGTAAGGGTGTTTTACACCTGAGGTGTTTTACACCTGAGTTTGTATGGGTGTTTTACATTACACCTGAGTTTGTAAGGGTGTTTTACACCTGAGTTTGTATGGGTGTTCTACACCTGAGTTTGTATGGGCGTTTTACAATACACCTGAGTTTGTATGGGTGTTTTACACCTGAGTTTGTATGGGTGTTTTACACCTGAGTTTGTATGGGTGTTCTGCACCTGAGTTTGTATGGATGTTTTACACCTGAGTTTGTATAGTTGTTTTACACCTGAGTTAGTATGGGTGTTTTAAACCTGAGTTTGTATGGGTGTTTTACACCTGAGTTTGTATGGGTGTTTTACACCTGAGTTTGTATGGGTGTTTTACATTACACCTGAGATTGTATGGGTGTTTTACACCTGAGTTAGTAAAGATGTTTTACACCTGAGTTGGTAATGATGTTTTACACCTGAGTTAGTATAGATGTTTTACACCTGAGTTAGTAAAGATGTTTTACACCTGAGTTAGTAAAGATGTTTTACACCTGAGTTAGTTAAGATGTTTTACACCTGAGTTGGTAAAGATGTTTTACACCTGAGTTAGTAAAGATGTTTTACACCTGAGTTAGTATAGATGTTTTACACCTGAGTTAGTTAAGATGTTTTACACCTGAGTTAGTATAGATGTTTTACACCTGAGTTAGTAAAGATGTTTTACAAGTGAGATAGTATAGATGTTTACACGTAAGTTAGTATAGACGTTTTACACGTGATTCAGTATAGGTGTTTTACACGTGATTCAGTATAGACGTTTTACACGTGATTCAGTATAGATGTTCTACACGTGATTCAGTATAGAGGTTATATACAAAGTTGAATACTATAACAGATCATAACGTACCTGATGTTGCTGCTCTCCAAACTAGGGGCCGTCAATAGAAGACGTCACGCGATTTCGGCCCATCTGTACCCCCTCCCCCCTCACCACACATTGTCAACAAAATCTTCGACCCACCCTCAAATATGACGATATAAAGCTTTGGCCCCCTAATAATAATAATAATAATAAATATTTAAAAAACATTTTTTTTAAATAATTAATAAACAAATCTAAAAGTCATGTTTTCTAACTGAAAATCAGTATGTTCCAAGTAATCACATTTTGTCATTTAATTTAAACATCTATTTTACTGTTAGACTGCAACTCTAATAGCGTAAACGCGTGAAGCCATGTAAAAAGTAATAAAATAAACTGTAAGAAATCAAAAAATTTAAGTGGAACTTTTATTGAAAGTTTACATTTTTGATGTGACGTCACGTTTCTTAAACATCCCTCCTTCCCCCTCGTCACACATCGTCACAAATGCGTGATCTCCTCCCCCCCCCTCCCAGGCGCGGGAGATCATTTATTTATGGTCCCTCGACCTTGAAAAATTGAAAGATCCGGTAATCGCAGAGGCGTTCAGGGCAAAAATTGGAGGGAAATTTGCTCCACTGACCACACTATGTGAATCGGAAAAGGATATGGACATAGATCTAATCACTGATACCTTCAATACCACAATAATTGAGACAGCAAAAGATATACTTGGCAAGAAACATGCAATAAAAAACCATGGGTCTCCACTTATATCCTAAAGATGTGCGATGAAAGAAGAAAACTTAAGAACGTAAAGAATACTGCAGAAGGAGCAATCAAATACAGAACAATCAACAAAAAGATCAGGAAAGAAATGAATAAAGCAAAAACAAACTGGATAGAACAACAATGCTCAGACATCGATGATAATCTACAGAGAAACAACTCAAAAAAGGCTTACAAGATTGTCAAAGATCTGACATCCACCAAGCAAGGTCGCATCTCAACAATTCAAGATAAATCTGAGAAATGTATTACAGAAGAACAAGAAATAATAAAAAGATGGACCGAATACTGTTCTGAGCTACACAATGTAGACTCAAAGGGCGACAAATCAGTGCTCAATTGCCCAACGTCAACTAACATAGACATGCATTCCATTCTCCGTGATGAGGTGGAACTTGCTGTGCGAAAGCTGAAAAAGGGGAAATCGGCTGGAGCAGACAACATCCCAGGTGAACTGATTCAAGCAGGAGGTGACCCAGTAATAAACATTCTAACTAGCATGTGCAACAAGATCTGGCAGACAGGAGAATGGCCAACACCCTGGACTCAATCGCTGGTTATAACGCTCCCAAAGAAGGGTAATCTACAATTGTGTCAGAACTACCGCACAATTAGCCTGATCAGTCACCCCAGCAAAGTCATGCTCATGGTAATACTAAACAGACTAAAACCACAAGCAGAGCAGATCATTGCAGAAGAACAAGCAGGCTTCAGAGCAGGAAGGAGCACAACAGAGCAGATCTTCAACTTGCGAGTGCTCTGTGAAAAACATCTGCAACACCAGAGGGACCTCTTTCATGTCTTCATAGACTTCAAAAAGGCGTTTGACAGAGTGTGGCATGCAGCACTGTGGGCAACCATGCACAAGTACAATATTAACGCCAACCTCATTACTGTGATCAAGAACCTATACAACAGAGCATCCAGCGCAGTACTCTACAACAGCAAGCTGGGAGATTGGTTCAAGACCACTGTTGGTGTTAGACAAGGGTGTTTACTCTCCCCCATCCTCTTCAACCTCTTCCTAGAAAGAATTATGACTGATGTGCTCGAAGACCATGTCGGAACGGTCAGCATCGGAGGAAGGATCATAACTAACTTACGCTTCGCCGATGACATAGACGGCCTAGCTGGCAGCGAGGAAGAACTAAAAGAATTCCTTGCAAAGCTAGAGAAGACGTCGAAGGCCTATGGCATGGAAATTAATGCAGAAAATACCAAGGTCATGGCAAATAAGAATTTCACAAGTGAAATGCGGATAAACGGTCAAAAACTCGAGGAGGTCCCTACCTTCAAATATCTAGGGGCTGTAATATCCGATGAAGGCTCAAAACCAGAAATTCTTGCAAGAACGGCCCAAACAACTGCAGCACTAAGCAAACTGAAAAACATCTGGCAAAGCAAGAAGCTCTCCCTGAGATCAAAGATTCGACTAATGCGCTCTCTGGCGATGTCAGTCTTCCTCTATGGTTGTGAGGCTTGGACGCTCACCGCAGACCTCCAAAAAAGAATTAGTGCGCTTGAGATGAGATGTTTTCGAAAGGTATTAAACATCTCCTACACGGCGCACATCACGAACAAAGCGGTCCGCGACAAAATAAGTGCTGTCATTGGCCCTTACGAGGACCTTCTCACCTCAATTAAAAAGAGGAAACTACGATGGTACGGACACGTGTCAAGATCTGGAGGTCTCTCAAAGACGATATTGCAAGGCACAGTCCAGGGAAGAAGGAAAAGAGGCAGTCCAAGGAAGAGCTGGGAGGACAACATCAAAGAGTGGACCGGCCTTTCATTTAGCGATTCCCAGAAGGCAGCTCAGAACCGTGACACTTGGCATGAGTTAGTGCGCAGCTCTAAATGGTGCCCCAACGACCCAGCGTCGGGTTAAGGGATAGTTCAAGTTCACCAGCGAAGTTCAGTAGATGAACGAGATCAAATCTATGTGTTTTATAAATTAAAGTTGCGTGTTTAAATGAATCAAAGCTGTGTTCAAACCAAGATTTATTTACAATTTAAAGAAATTGAAACACCTCCATTTAAATATCAGTAATTGGATGCATCCACCAATCCACTTTCCACTCACAGTTTTGTTTCCTATCCTTGGATTTACATTGTGTTTCCAGTCTTTACATTAATTTTAAATAAGAAGGGAATTAAAACATAGCAAGCGCCATTTCCGTCTTGCTGAATGTAGTCACTCTCTTTGAACTTGATCCTAATTGAATACAAGTTTTGTAGTATAAAATTCATTAATTCAGCTTTGTACATGAGCCATAGCTCGACCAGTAAAAGCAAACTCTTGAACTTGAATTTCATTAGCGGGGGGGGGGGGGGA
>MUZC01000015.1:147533-159419 GCA_002072015.1 Radix auricularia
AAAAAAAAAAAAAAAAAAAAAAAAAACCGAACAGCTAACTTTCGAAAAGATCAACTACATGTATTTAGATTTTCCGTTGGATTCCCCGTGGTCTGTGTATTAGGCGTGATGGCCTAAACACAATCTCCACGGGGCTCACTGAATAATCCTTCACATTGGCCAACGAGAATCATCAGGGAATGACCAAAAAAATATTTTAAAACCCCCACCCCCGCTGGCATACTGAGAACCTCTTCAAATCGATAATTAATTAATTAATTTGCCTCGTTCTGATATTATTACTAATTGGATTACGGGTGGCTTTTTTTTTAAATTATAAAAACACATCATGGTCACGTGACAAGATTAATTTATTTTTTTTCAGTCTTCATAAATTCCGTACACAAAAAATTATTTATAGATCTATTACATTCACTAAATTATTCACAGTGCATTTACTTAATTACGATGCTCTTATTTATAGTGCATATACTAAATTTCGATAGTTGATACTGTTATGTGTATAGCATTCACTCAATTTATTTGACTTCCCTTAACTACGATACAGATAATAATCCATCGCCGAATCGATGCCAAGAGGGATTCGATTATTCTCCTCTTGTTTATAGACCAATATTTTCAAGCTATTGCGATGTATTATCTAATGGAACTTACTTCTAAATTAACGGTTCTCCTGGTTTGTTATGTTGAAACGAAAGTGAATTCTCACAATTCCTACAAATGATCCCTGAGTTTCTATACACGCTAACATTCCTAGAATCAGCGGCATATTTCGGGGTAACCACTTCCAGAGACGTATAAAGAATTTAGCTTTCCACGTCCGTATAGAGCGGGCTAAACACGATGCTATTCAATTCAGAAAAAACAAACAAAAAAACAATAGTAACCCGGTCTGGGTTAACCATCCCGTACAGCAGCCGATTTCTTCGCCCCTGCTTCAAATTTGTCCTTAATTTAAAAAAAAATATTTTTTTTTAAATATCAATTTTAATTAAAACAAGCGTCATATTCCCTCTTGGCTTATGACTATGGTGACGTCATTTTCCCGTCTAGATGTATAAAGATACTGGTTATAGCTCCGAGACTACGCCATCCCAAGCAATTTTTTAAATTTTATATATATATATATATAAAATCTCCCCAGAGGTGCGCCCCCTAGCGGCTGCTCCTCTTTGAAGTATTGCTGACCCCGGGCTAGAGCCAATGATATGACAATGTTAGCCCACAGCTGTAATCAAATCATCCAGCGGCTATTTTCAGGATTGGCGTGGATCAACTATAGTGCAAGAGACGATGGAGAGGAATATTCGTATGAATAGAGTGACGATGTCCTCTCATAGGACCTGCAGTTTGTGATAAGACGTGTCACTCTGAGTCTGCGTTAGAAAATGGAGATGAAAGTTCCTGAATCCATTAACCCTCTACAATGGTGGAAACTTAATGAGCACCGATATCCGATAACGTCATTCGTCGCCAAGACCATTTTGTGCATACCGTTAAAAGGTAACGATTGGTAAGTGCACGCATTGACAAGACTGCAATATTCAAAATCACATTTTGATAAAGAATGTAGGTGGGTTTCTGTTAAATTCGTTTAATGGGAAAGCTTAACATTATTAAGAGTAATTAAATCTTGCCAAAAGTTTTAATGTACGCCGTCATTGATTCTAGATATGGGCGACCATCGCGATTGGCTCATTGCCATCTGCCAACCACTTCTGGTCCCTGTCTTTTTCCAGTTGTTTTCGATTTCCTATGTCAGTTACTTCCCATTTTCAGCGTCTACTTATCGACCTTTATTTTATTAAGACAGGGCGCTCCAATCCCCCTCCCCCGCACACGCCTTTTTTTTTAGTTCTTCCTTGCCATTTAAAAAAAAAAAAAAAGCAGTTTTCCTCTCATACCGTTTTTTTTTTATCTTGGTGTTCGGTTACTGTTTGGTTTTATCAATACACTTTGGGGTCACTTATCCGTTTAGCATTCTCATGTCTGACACACTTGTTGTCAAAGCGCGGCTCCTAAAGAGCTTACTCAGGGAACGATTTGTAAGCACGCACGCAAGAACTCTTCAGCGTGGAGAACTCACTCAGGGTTAGAGCGGCCAGTCGTCAAAGCGAAAGCTGTACCGGGAATACCCGAAGGTTGTCGTGTTAAATCAATTCAGTATAGAGTGAACATTCAGTGAACAATAGGTGAACATTTAGTTATACATTCCCGTGAAGAAGGGTACCACAAAAATGGCGGTCATTTTATTAGAAGGATTTTTCTAGAACACGGCGTCGGACGGTAAATGTGTCTGTGTGTGATATTCCTGCCCTAACAAACTTGATTTTTGTGTGTGTGTGTGTTTGGGGTGGAGAATACCAGGAAATAAATTATTTTTCGGGTGACTTATCCGAAAAATAATCTATACGCTGGTACCCCCCACCCCAAAAATAAAACCCCTTTTCAGGCAAGTGAAGTAGCGTTCACAGGTTTAATAAAGCCACCACTTACCAGCAAGAAATTGTGCGGTTGACACAATGACCCAACCACACAACAACAAAAAATAATAATAATAATAAGTTTGTTGGGGCAGGAATATCTAGAAACAACATGATCCAAAGATTCTTAATTATTTTTTTTATGACTTGGCTCACACATGTGTTTTGGTGTGGTAAAGAAATAAATTAGTACTCCCTGGAAAAAAATAAAATAGAACTCCCTGAAAATAAATAAATAAATGAGTACTCTCTGAAAATGAATAAATGAGTACTCCCTGAAAATAAATAAATAAATGAGTACTCCCCTTGAAATAAATAAATGAATACTCTCTGAAAATAAATGTAAACTCTATGTAACATGCAATGTGAATACTGTAACTATAAGTAGCTATCAGACGAACCAGGTGATACGTTTTATAAATGAATTTTACTATCTATTTTAATTCATCAAGTCCTAAAAAAAAAAAAGAAGGAAAAAAAAAAGAATTTTACTTCTCCCAAAATAGTGACAAAGTTATTGTTGCATCAAATATTTTCAGAAAATCGTCACACAACCGGAAACGCGTCAAATTGTATAGCACTCAAATGGAAAAATTTCAGAGATGTTAATATTTTTATATTACCAGTACGGACATGAACTTTTCTACCAATGTAAAGTCGAAAGCCATAACCTTGGTTTAAACGATTGAGTCTCAATCCAAGAACGTTCAGCAATAAAACCTAAAAAGGCTGTCCCCATCCCCTCCCCTCCACACAAAAAAACAAACAAAAAAAAAAGAACTAATGATATAATATAATATAGAATTCACAAACTCACCCCGCCCACCCCATCCAACCACGCAATGAAAAAGTTGTACTCATAAATGTTGTCGCAGAGGCCTAGCAACGACTTGGCATCGAGACAGTTGCCAAGGGCGCCGTGAGCTTATCCTTCAATTTATTCGAATTTCGTAATTTCCTACCCTTTTGGGTTCTTTATATCCATTCGTCAAGTTTGAAGAACCTAATTACGCATCTGTAATTTTGTTTTAATTTTTCAAAATCACAAGATAGACCCCCCCCCCCCCCCCCCCGTTCAAATATTCACCCTTGGCAACTGCAGCAAGATGAAAGAATTTAATTTTGAAATATATTCGGATACACACAGCACGTGGGGGGGGGGGGAGGGCAGAACATTTCTCTACTACAAAGAAGAATTTATCAAGATGGCTGCCATCGAGATGGTTCCCAAGGAGATTTTTGCCATCGTGATGGTTCCCATGGAGATGTTTGCCATCGACATGGTTGCCATCGAGACGGTTGCCATCGAGATGGTTACCATGTAGATCAGGGGGTCTCCAAACTCTGACCCACGGGCCAGATGCGGCCCGCGAGCGCTCACATCCTCATAAAAAATAAAGATACTATTTTTACCTGTAGTTTACTACAAAAATGTGTGTAGTTGGCCCCCAAAACTGCTGTTTTACAGTTAATTTGGCCCTCCAGCAGAAAAGTTTGGAGACCCCTGATGCAGATGGTTGCAATCATGATGGTTCCCATGGAGATGGTTGCAATCATGATGGTTCCCATGGAGATGGTTGCAATCATGATGGTTCCCATGGAGATGTTTTTCCATCGAAATGGTTTCCATGGAGAGTGTTGCAATCATGATGGTACCCTTGGAGATAGTTGCAAGCATGATGGTTCCTATGGAGATGTTTTTCCATCGAGATGGTTTCCATGGAGATGGTTGCAATCATGATGGTTCCCATGGAGATGGTTGCAATCATGATTGTTCCCATGGACAGTGTTGCAATCATGATGGTTCCCATGGAAATGTTTGCAATCATGATGGTTCCCATGGAAATGGTTGCAATCATGATGGTTCCCATGGAGAGTGTTGCAATCATGATGGTTCCCATGGAAATGGTTGCAATCATGATGGTTCCCATGGAAGTGGTTGCAATCATGATGGTTCCCATGGAGATGGTAGCAATCATGATGGTTCCCTTGGAGATAGTTGCAATTATGATGGTTCCCATGGAGATGGTTGCAATCATGATGGTTCCCATGGAAATGGTTGCAATCATGATGGTTCCCATGGAAATGGTTGCAATCATGATGGTTCCCATGGAAATGGTTGCAATCATGATGGTTTCCATGGAGATGTTTTCCATCGAGATTGTACCCATCAAGACGTTCTTACTCTTGTCTTTATATATCACTTCTACCTTTCATACTTCAAGTATCGATTTTTTTTTCATTAAAAAATAACCGTCTAACTGCATCGGATCACGAAAACGTAATCGATTTCTTATTTTCGCTCAACGACACTGACGGCCCACTTAGTACCGAATACGCCCGAGGACATCTTAGCGTTATTGTGGCGTGTTCAGTTTCACAACATTTGGGTGTCTGTTTGATTTTTAAATAAATATAAGTTTAAGTGTCTGTTCACACCGATACGCTAAAATAGCTTCACCCCCACCCCCCCAAACCTACAACCACCCTGCGCTCTCCCCTCCCACGCTAAAGCCATAGCTAGACTGGCTTTAAATAAAGCAATTAAAACTATAATCGCTGTAAATATACTGGTTAAATCTATACTGGCTATAAATGTAATTGTTAAAGCCATGCTAGCTATAAATATACTGGCTATAACTTTGATTGGCTATATCCATACTTACTCTGGCTAGACGGGCTATATTTATACTTACTATGGCTAGACTGGCTATATCTATACTTACTATGGCTAGACTGGCTATAGCTATACTGCCTATAACTAACTATACTGATTAAAACTAACTGAAAATTAATGTTATCTTTAAGCCGTGCGGCTGTGCGGCCGCGCAGGCATATGACCGACCGACGCCGCTCAGCAGCTTAGAATCACCGTGCAGCAAATTTGGTAAAATATTGCACAATAAATGGATGTTGTATAACTTTGCACACGGAACAACGAACCTTAGAGGGAACATTGCTGGCAAGATTTATAATTTCTATAAAATCGCCAAGTATTTATGTCTTGAGAAAACGTCTGACGCCATACGTCATTATAAACTTTCAATGTGAGCTCAATCAACTCCTACCTCATCAATCACGTGATTGTAAAGTTAGATTAAATCCCCTCCCCCGTTACCCACACACCACCACACTCAACTCCACATAGACAGACCATGAGTCAGATAATTAGTGATTACACATCTTTTTCATTTCTTAAACACTCAGCAACATTCAGCAACAACATGCAGCAACAACACTCAGCAACATGCAGCAACAACACTCAGCAACATTCAGCAACAACACTCGGCAACATTCAGCTGTCGTTTTCTGGTTTCTATTTGGAGTGTAAGAATGATAAGAATCCTAAAGATTCAGTCGCATGTATTTTAAGTTTCCCTTTCAGGCCATGCCGGCAGGGCCTACCCACTGGGAGCTGGGTGGACTCGGGAACACACTTTGCCTCGATAGCGCGACCTAGAAACTCAAACTCGTGACGCTCGGTACGCCAGCCGGGCGCGCTGCTCCTCGACCACTACGCCGCCAGTCAGATATATGCAGTCAAAAATATGCCGACAGAAAAATATACAGCCCAAAATAAAAGTCAATAATATACAGTCAGAAATATGCATTCCCAAATAAACAGTAACAAATATGCAGTCCCAGATTTACAGTCCCAAATATACAGTAAAAAAAAAAAACAGTAACAAAATATAGCCAGTAACATCCCGTCCGCAATTCAATTTGTATTATAATTCTCCACATCGTTTTGGCCCAAGTAATGGACAATAATATTCGGGTTTTATGCAATGTCAACCACCAAGCATTGAGTTTAGCATTCTGTCCCGGTCGATAGATTTTATTTCAAGTCCTTCACACTACCGTCTGTTACACTACCGTCTGTTACACTACCGTCTGTTACACTACCGTCTGTTACACTACCGTCTATTACACTACCGTCTGTTACACTACCGTCTGTTACACTACCGTCTGTTACACTACCGTCTGTTACACTACCGTCTGTTACACTACCGTCTGTTACAACTCACAACAGGAATCTAGGGCTTTTTTTTCTTCTGGATGCGAGCAAGAAAAACAACACAACATAAATTGAGGTATTATAAATTAGCTAGAGACAAGAAGTGCTAGAAGTTTCAAGTTTATAGTACTCAGGTTTCCCCAAGCCAACCGCCCCACTTGTAACAGCCTATTCCCTACCCCAAGCCAACCGCCCCACTTGTAACAGCCTATTCCCTACCCCTAGCCAACCGCCACACTTCTAACTTAGACTACTCTTTACCCCCAAACCAACCGCCCCACTTCTAACTTAGCCTATTCCCTACCCCCATCCCAACGCCCCACTTCTAGCTTAGCCTACTCCCTCCCACCCCCTGCACATAACACCCAACCATAACACCAAAGCACTCAATAAAACGTGTGCCCCCGTCTCTTGCACTTAACGGACCATAATGAGGGCTAAAGATGGACTCTAACCAAATCAAATTTCCTGGAAATACTGGATGACCCATGGATTAGGCTTCTCAACTCTGTTTTTTTTCCACTTCCTCGTCACATCTTAGCCACCTTCTTCTCCTGCCACTGAATCTCTCTCCGTCTTCCCCCTCTCTCTATCTATCTCTCTCGTTCCCTCAAAATATAACCTCACGCATTTTTCTATTTATATTGTGTATCCCACCCCCTTTCCCATTCTCGTTATGAGATGACCATTTTCGCACTGACCAGTGTGGTCAATTACTGGACCTTACGTTACTGGGTCTTTTCCTGGCGTGTAATTTGTCTTTTTGACAGGATTGGGGCTGGAATGACGTCCTCTGTTGGTGCACTAGAATGACGTTCTCCGTAGGTGCCCTAGAATGACGTTCGCTGTAGGTGCCATAGAAGGACGTTCTCTGTTGGTGCCCTAGAATGACGTCCTCCGTTGGTGCCCTAGAATGACATTCTCGGTTGGTGCTCTAGAATGACGTTCTCTGTAGGTGCCCTAGAATGACGTTCTCTGTTGGTGCCCTAGAATGACGTTCTCTGTTGGTGCCCTAGAATGACGTTCTCTGTTGGTGCCCTAGAATGATGTTCCCTGTTAGTGCCCTAGAATGACGTTCTTTGTTGGTGCCCTAGAATGACGTTCTCTGTTGGTGCCCTAGAATGACGTTCTCTGTAGGTGCCCTAGAATGACGTTCTCTGTTGGTGCCCTAGAGTGACGTTCTCTGTAGGTGCCCTAGAATGATGTTCTCTGTTGGTGCCCTAGAATGACGTTCGCTGTAGGTGCCCTAGAATGACGTTCTCTGTTGGTGCCTTAGAATGATGTTCTCTGTTGGTGCCCTAGAATGACGTTCGCTGTAGGTTCCCTAGAAGGACATTCTCTGTAGGTGCCCTAGAATGACGTTCGCTGTAGGTTCCCTAGAATGACATTCTCTGTAGGTGCCCTACAATGACGTTCTCTGTAGGTGCCCTAGAATAATGACTTCTCTGTAGGTGCCCTAGAATGACATTCTGTGTTGGTGCCCTAGAATGACGTTCTCTGTTTGTGTCCTGGAATGGATTTTTTTACTGTCGGTGCCTTAGATTGACGCTATCCGGCGGTGCCCCAAACATCTAAATCTTTGGAAGCGATGAAACACTTCCATTACCATTCAAACCTAACCTACGTCACGATTGGTGAGTGTAGTGGGGATGCGCTATGGTGGGGGGGGGGGGGCTACATCTCCAGGACCATCAGACAAGCTTAATGTTTTAAAACCGGACTATTCGATTAGGTTCGTTTGAGACGCCGGGTCGTTGAATTCAGAGAAACGGCGAGAAAGATCTTCAACCTTTTTTTATTTATTTTTTATGGTTGGTGGTGGTTGGGGAGAGAAGGTAATACAAGGTGGCTTCCAATTTGACGCAGAAATAGAAAGAGAGCGAAAGAAAGAGAAGGGGATAACGTAAAGAAAAGGGGAGACATTAGATTTAACAGTGTGATACGTCATTTGAACAGGTATTCAGGGGAGGAGGGGGGATACAGGTATGACGGGAAACGTTCTAATCGCCTAGAAACATTCACACAAACCAATATCTCGTCTATGACCTGTTAACGCCTGGCGGGTAAGATACGACTCTGGTATTATGACCTCTGAACTCGGAAAGGTTTTCGGTTGTTGTTTGTTTTTTCTTAAAATTTATTTGTATGTTGTTGTTTTTTTTCCTTTTGTTTTTATTTTTTGTTGTTCTTTTTTCCATCAAAAAACGCAGAGGCTTCCTAAAAAAATGTAGGTATCCAAAAGTCCACTGTTAGTGCATACATAAAGTCCAGTATGACTTAAATTGTGCTCTGAGGCCGTATTGTTTGTGTACTAATACTGTTAGGTGTGTGCACTTGTCAAACTTGGCAAGTTACTATCTTGGCTCATTTGATGAAGCTAAAGATGTTTAACTAGCGCCTCAACAACACATTATGCTCCTAAGTCATTATATTAGTGCTGAGCTGTGTTGGTGTATTATGTGGTGTTTTGGAAAACTATGTGGTGTGTTGGTGAGCTATGTGGTGTGTTGGTGTTTGATTTGGTGTGTTCGTGAGCTATGTGCTGTGTTGGTAACCTGTATGGTGTATTGGTGAGCTATATGGTGTTTTGGTAAGCTGTATGGTGTGTTGGTAAGCTATGTGGTGTGTTGGTAAGCTGTATGGTGTGTGGGTGAGCTATGTGGTGTGTTGGTAAGCTGTATGGTGTGTTGGTGTGTTGGTAAGCTATATGGTAAGTTGGTGTGTTGGTAAGCTGTATGGTGTGTGGGTGAGCAATGTGGTGTTTTGGTAAGCTGTATGGTGTTTTGGTGTGTTGGTAAGCTGTATGGTGTGTGGGTGAGCTATGTGGTGTGTTGGTAAGCTGTATGGTGAGTTGGTGTGTTGGTAAGCTGTATGGTGAGTTGGTGTATTGGTAAGCTGTATGGTGTGTAGTGTGTTGGTAAGCTGTATGGTGAGTTGGTGTGTTGGTAAGCTGTATGGTGAGTTGGTGTGTTGGTAAGCTGTATGGTGAGTTGGTGTGTTGGTAAGCTGTATGGTGTGTAGTGTGTTGGTAAGCAGTATAGTGTGTGGTGTGTTGGTAAGCTGTATGGTGTGTGGGTGAGCTATGTGGTGTGTTGGTAAGCTGTATGGTGTGTGGGTGAGCTATGTGGTGTGTTGGTAAGCTGTATGGTGTGTTGGTAAGCAGTATAGTGTGTGGTGTGTTGGTAAGCTGTATGGTGTGTGGGTGAGCTATGTGGTGTGTTGGTAAGCTGTATGGTGTGTGGGTGAGCTATGTGGTGTTTTGGTAAGCTGTATGGTGTTTTGGTAAGCTGTATGGTGTGTTGGTAAGCTGTATAGTGTGTGGTGTGTTGGTAAGCTGTATGGTGAGTTGGTGTGTTGGTAAGCTGTATGGTGAGTTGGTAAGCAGTATAGTGTGTGGTGTTTTGGTAAGCTGTATGGTGTTTTGGTAAGCTGTATGGTGTGTTGGTAAGTTGTATGGTGTGTGGGTGAGCTATGTGGTGTGTTGGTAAGCTGTATGGTGTGTGGGTGAGCTATGTGGTGTGTTGGTAAGCTGTATGGTGTGTGGGTGAGCTATGTGGTGCGTTGGTAAGCTGTATGGTGTGTGGATGAGCTATGTGGTGAGTTGGTAAGCTGTATGTTGTGTGGGTGAGCTATGTGGTGTGTTGGTAATCTGTATGGTGTGTGGGTGAGCTATGTGGTGTTTTGGTAAGCTGTATGGTGTGTGGGTGAGCTATGTGGTGTTTTGGTAAGCTGTATGGTGAGTTGGTAAGCAGTATAGTGTGTGGTGTGTTGGTAAGCTGTATGGTGTTTTGGTAAGCGGTATGGTGTTTTGGTAAGCTGTATGGTGTGTTGGTAAGCTGTACGGTGTGTGGGTGAGCTATGTGGTGTGTTGGTAAGCTGTATGGTGTGTGGGTGAGCTATGTGGTGTGTTGGTAATCTGTATGGTGTGTGGGTGAGCTATGTGGTGTTTTGGTAAGCTGTATGGTGTGTGGGTGAGCTATGTGGTGTTTTGGTAAGCTGTATGGTGAGTTGGTAAGCAGTATAGTGTGTGGTGTGTTGGTAAGCTGTATGGTGTTTTGGTAAGCTGTATGGTGTTTTGGTAAGGTGTATGGTGTGTTGGTAAGCTGTATGGTGTGTGGGTGAGCTATGTGGTGTGTTGGTAAGCTGTATGGTGTGTGGGTGAGCTATGTGGTGTTTTGGTAAGCTGTATGGTGTGTGGGTGAGCTATGTGGTGCGTTGGTAAGCTGTATGGTGTGTTGGTGTGTTGGTAAGCTGTATGGTGTGTTGGTAAGCTGTATGGTGTGTTGGTAAGCTGTATGGTGTGTTGGTGAGCTGCGTGGTATGTGTGTGAACTATGTGGTATGTTGGTGAGCTAAACGATGTTGGTGAGCTAAACTATGTTGGTGGGCTACGTGGTGTGTTGATGAGCTATATGATGTATTGGTGAGATGCGTAGTATGTTGGTGAGCTAAACTATGTTGGTGAGCAACGTTGTCTAATGGGGAGCTACGAGGCGTTTCTTGGTTTTGAGATGTGAGTTTTGTGTTGTGTTGATTGTGAAAACACACTTCTCAGATATATATTTTCACTACGACAACACAACTGCACACGCAGACAGAATTCTATAAATATCCCGTTTCTACTTTCTGTGGAAACAAACTCTTCGTGTTGCCATAGAGGAATTAATGCCCCTTCCCCCGTGGCCATTTATCCCTCTGCGTCCTCCCCCCCCCCTCTTCCTCCCCTAACCTCACATTTCCTCGTGCCCATTTATTTCTATTCATTTCCTAACACTCCATCATCAATGTTTTACAGTTGTCTGCCCCTGAACGCGTCATGCCCACAACTCATTTGATCTTGGCTATTTAAAAAGTAAAATAGGAGCTTTGGAAAAAATAAGAAATAAAAAAAAAAGAAAAGAAAGAATTATTAAAAAGTCTTCTTCATTGACGTCATCCGATGTTCTCTAGGGAAACTTGCTTGAAAACTGGGAATTGCTCTCTCCCCCTGCCCCCCGCCCCTCCCTCTCAAACTTCTCTCTCTCCCTTCCCTCTGGGCCAATATTTATGTTTTCGGTAGAGGTGACCGATTGCGTGGACACAGCGTTTGGTTGAGGTGCCCAGTGGTCGAGCTGATGATTTGTGGCCAGTGCCCACAGTATCCTGAAGATTATCACGGTATCATGTGGATTATCAAGTCAAATTAGACAAAGGTCGAGTTGCTGTGAACGTAACGCAGCGCCGGAAAGGTCTGATGAGAGAGGGGCTTTGTTGTGTGTGTGTGTGTGTGTGTGGTGGGGGTTGGGGGTGGGGAAGGGGTTGATATCAAATTGAGAAACGGTCTCTGAAATCTCTGGACCAATATCTGGACCAATATCTGGACCAATATCTGGACCAATATCTGGAC
>MUZC01000015.1:159455-169707 GCA_002072015.1 Radix auricularia
TGGTTGGTGGGGGGGGGGAGGAATAATCTGATCACGTTTCTAACTTATGCTGTTGACAATACTTGAAATTGATTGACTGTTACATATATGTTTATTGATATATTCCATTATTCGCGTGTATTCATCCCATAAACGTTACTAGAGATAAGCCTACTATAAAACCAACTCTGTATAGACACGAACCATACAGTTAAACCAACGCTACACTAACACCAACCCCATAGTAAAACAAACATTAACCCCAAACTTTTAGAAACACAAAGGCCCAAAGTAACACAAACAATATAGAAAGACAAACTCTACAGTAACACCAACCCTATAGAAAAACAAACAGTAACAGTTACTTAGAGAAACACAAAGGCCCAAAGTAACACAAACAATATAGAAAGACAAACTCTACATTAACACCAGCTCTACGGAAACACGATAGCAACACCAAAGTTAAAGAAACAGACAGGCCCAAAGTAACACAAATAATAATAAAGAAACACAAAGCTCTACAATAACTAGCAAAACAAACCAAATAGAAACACAAACCCTACAGCAATAATCCATAATCCGAAATATCCCATCAACTACCATTTCGGCTCCCTTAACTGATGTGACGCCCGGGGAACAGCTCCCCCCCCCCAACACCGCTGCTGGATTGACAAGCTAGTGGATTGCTGAGTGCATGATTGCTGATTGCATGATTGCTGAGTGCATGATTGATGAGTGCATGATTGCTGAGTGCATGATTGCTGAGTGCATGATTGCTGAGTGCATTATTGCTGAGTGCATGATTGCTGAGTGCATTATTGCTGAGTGCATGATTGCTGAGTGCATGATTGATGAGTGCATGATTGATGAGTGCATGATTGATGAGTGCATGATTGTTGATTGCATGATTGCTGAGTGAATGATTGCTGAGTGCATGATTGCTGAGTGCATGATTGCTGAGTGCATGATTGCTGAGTGCATTATTGCTGAGTGCATGATTGCTGAGTGCATGATTGATGAGTGAATGATTGCTGAGTGCATGATTGCTGAGTGCATTATTGCTGAGTGCATGATTGCTGAGTGCATGATTGCTGAGTGCATGATTGCTGAGTGCATTATTGCTGAGTGCATTATTGCTGAGTGCATGATTGCTGAGTGCATGATTGCTGAGTGCATGATTGCTGAGTGCATGATTGCTGAGTGCATTATTGCTGAGTGCATGATTGCTGAGTGCATGATTGCTGATTGCATGATTCCCTGGTACCAATATATACACCTGTAACCTATGGCGGATTAAGGGGGGGCTGAACGGGCTAAAGCCAAGGGCCCCCGACAGTTTGGGGGCCCCAAACTTTTTATATTGTATAATAAACGTGTGCAATGTTTGCACGAACCCTTGAAAATATAATAAATTAATAAATATTATCTATACAACTGATCGCGTTCAGACATGATAGTATTGATAGTACTTGATAATCGAACAACTTTAATTGGCTCACTTCGCATAATATAAAATATAGTACATATTTTTAAAATTTCTCATCACGGAGAAGCTCCGCTGGCCGTGTCGAGATAGTACAGGCTCTTGATGCCAGCGGTGTGGGGTTCTATTCCCAGGAGGGGAATATAAAGTCTTTCTTTTCACACTCAATTATAACATACCGCGAACACTTCAAACAGTTATTTCTTCGTGTTCGTTTTTTTTTCATTATTAATATTTAGTTACATTCTTGTATTAGCTGTTAAAAATCATTTTATTTTAAGGATGCTGTCTGGATAGGGTCCCCGTTTGATTGCAGCCCGGGGCCCCGTGCAGTCTTAATCCGCCCCTGCCTGTAACTTCCCTTTAATTGTTCCATTTTTTTTGTCAAGTTCCCACAAAACTTTTTCTATGTTTGTGAATGTTTGTGAATGTTTGTGAATGTTTGCAAATGCAATCTGGCATAAATTCTTGTTCATGTCCACCTGACGAAACATTGACTTTTGTTCAAAGTGGGAGCTTTAAGTGACATTAAAATATAAGAAATTTTTAACCTTCAAATTTTTAATAGAGAGAAAACTGTCTTTTAAAGGTAGATAGGCATATTTTTTTCTTTTTCTTATTTTCCAATTATTAATTATAAAAACAATCATAAATTATTTATGAAACAAGTTAATGTTAACATTTTAAATTATCTTTGGTCTGTACCACTATTGTAAATATAGAAGCTTTCAGCTATTTAAACAAAAATATTTTAAAATTATTTTTTATTCGTCTTTTCAGGAGAATAACTTATTTTAATTCAATTTTAAAGTGTTTTTGTTGGGTTAGGAACCTTATTACTCTCTTGCTCCATAATTAATTTAAAACAATCAAAATGTGAGTAATATTTACAAGACTATAGAATAAAGATTTTTTAAAATTTATATAAGTGTCAATATTTAAACATAACTCAAAATTTGTGATGTAAATTTGTCTTAAACTGTTAAGTACATTGAGGTCAAATGCGTTTATAACATCATATAACTTCATTTCGGCAAAAGGCACATTTGTAAACATTAAAACGTCATCGATTTTTGCCATCACTGTATTTCGTACTCAAAACTGCTGATAACTTTATTTTGCATTTTCTTATAAATATAATGCTCTCGTAACAGATAAAACCATGAGGCGATTAATTATATAGCTAGGGCCGCAGGCCAGCTAAATTTTAATACGCGGGCTGTTTTTTAGCCCGAGGGCCGGATTCTGGACACCACTGTTATAAACCATGCAAAATTTACTTTTAGCTTTTAATAAAGATTGAAGTTTTGCTTGGAGCGCTCTTCCATTAAGTATATAAATAAATAAATAATGTTTTTTTTGTAATTTGTAGCGCCAGCAAGGTCAGTGCCCGAAAGCGTAACAAAAAAGAATGTTGAGGGTACCCCGGGCAAAGGTCAACAAATTATAGCAGTCGCACACCTCCCCCCCCCCACACACACACAACAAAAAACTTAATTTAAAAGTAATTATTATCATAATGACATATTTAAGGTTTACTCAGCAATTTAAAAAAAATAAAATTAACCAAATTTTTAAGAAACATTAAGCAGACATGTGTTGTTATCTTCTTTTATTCTTCTCTCGATTTTCTCCAAGAGGAAGTCCACCCGAGAGATAAACTGGGCTAATGCTGCATGCTTAGATCAGTTGCACCCTTACCCATTCACCATTACGTCCTCCTTGCTCGAATCCAACTGTTGCTGCACGCGGGACTTGCGGTGCACTGGTGCCAACCACCAAGTACCCAAGTACCACCAAGTACCCAAGTACCACCAAGTACCCTAGTACCACCAAGTACCTTAGTACCACCTAGTACCCTAGTACCACCAAGTACCCCAGTACCACCAAGTACCCTAGTACCACCAAGTACCCTAGTACCACCAAGTACCCTAGTACCACCAAGTACCCCAGTACCACCAAGTACCTTAGTACCACCAAGTACCCCAGTACCACCAAATACCCTATTACCACCAATTATCCTAGTACCACAAAGTACCCTAGTACCACAAAGTACCCTAGTACCACCAAGTAAACTAAGTTTTACAAAAAAACACTGGCCTGGCAATAACCAGACGGTTCCCTGGTTAATTGTGTGTTATACACCAGCGATAACCCCACCCCCGCCCCCACACTAGCCCCAATTGTTTCGCCATCGTCATCATCCGGTTTTGTTATGTACAATTGACGTCATAAGCTCATTTTGGGGAAGAAAGCAAACATTCGGGGAGTATAAAACAACTAGGAAAACTGTTGTGAACTTATCTTATAATGGAGAATTTGTATGTGAGAGAGTCGGCAAATGAACTTGCGTCCATTTTGGTCATTTGTTCAAACAAAAAAAAACATATCAAAATATAACGAGAAATGTACTTTGAAAGAATTCGTGATTTCAAAACCATTTACAACTTAAGAACTACGGGTGCACGACGGACGTTTATTCGGGACACTAGCCGATCAATTCTCTAAAATTGGTTAGTCTATCTCTAGCAGGTCCATTCTATATATGTGGTTAGTCTATTTCTAGTAGGTCGATTCTCATTATGTGGTTAGTCTTCCTCCAGTAGGTTCATTCTCAATCTGTAGTTATTGTACCTCTAGTAGGTTCATTCTCAATCTGTAGTTATTGTACCTCTAGTAGGTTCATTCTCAATCTGTAGTTATTGTACCTCTAGTAAGTCCATTATGTAACAGTCGCTAGACAGGCTCGGACGTTTTAACTAACTTGAGCCTCACGGCATGAACTATATTTTTTTTTTATTATTTAAACAACTTGAGGACCAATGTAACACATCATTTATAATATTGTGCCGTGCGGCTGTCGACAGATGAAACCAAATCTCGACATAAATCTGAGGGGAAATCTTCACAATCAGACACCACTCATCAGATATAAGATTCCTCGAGGGAATGGTAAGATATGGGACAAAGTGGAACATGTCTAGAACAAGTGTGTGTGTTGGAAAGGGGGGAAGGCAAAGGTCAAAGTTCAACTAGGTTTTTTTCATCCTTTTTTTCCATTGAGTTTTATTTTGACGATGTCTGTTTTGTTTCAGTTTCTGTTTGTCAAAGTTTGTTATGTATTAATGTTTTGTTTGTCAAAGTTTGTTGTGTATTAATGTTCTGTTTGTCAAAGTTTGTTATGTATTAATGTTTTGTTTGTCAAAGTTTGTTATGTATTAATGTTTTGTTTGTCAAAGTTTGTTGTGTATTAATGTTGTGTTTGTCAAAGTTTGTTATGTATTAATGTTGTGTTTGTCAAAGTTTGTTTAGTATTAATGTCGTGTTTGTCAAAGTTTGTTATGTATTAATGTTTTGTTTGTCAAAGTTTGTTAGGTATTAATGTTTTGTTTTGTTTGTTTGTACTAATGCTAAGTCAGTCACCTATTCCACCACATAGATTCTTAAAATCCGACATGCCAAGCTTGTGTGATAGCAACAAATGGTATATTTTGAAGCACAAATGGCATCAGGACGAAGTCAACTGTCATTTGACATTTTAGCCATGCATAGAAACACTGAGGACTTGGTCCAAGAGGCCTTGTGATTATCCCCATAGCGTTGACGAAGTCAACTGTCATTTGACATTTTAGCCATGCATAGAAACACTGAGGACTTGGTCCAAGAGGCCTTGTGATTATCCCCATAGCGTTGACTCCCAGCGGCCATTACGGAACCCGTCTTGAAATCCAAATGTGTTGGCGGGGTGTACGTCTCACAAGGGTGTAAAAATAAAAGTGTGTTTAACTGTGTGTGGGGATAACGTGAGAACCACTTATCTGCAGGGTCCCTCGGTTATTAAAATCGATCAATGAAAGCAGATTAGATTAGCCACCGCCGCACCAAAAGTCGCCAAGTGCCCAGTAGCTCATTGGAACTGTAAAAAATAAATGGTGTCGGTGAAAGATCTGGCTCATCAATACCAACAGGTTCCCTTAGGGAACAGATGAACTCCTCGCTCATCAATACCAACAGGTTCCCTTGGGGAACAGATGAACTCCTCGCTCATCAATACCAACAGGTTCCCTTGGGGAAGAGGGGAACTCCTTGAAGGACCATTCGTTTCAAAGTCTTACAAAATGTACGACATGGGGGCAGAGGTCAAGTTGTTTTACAAGGAGCGTACCATAACAGAATTGTTGGAGAACGTTGAAACGTCCTTATAGACAACTGATCCCTAGCAACGCTTTAACAATTAGTGTGTCCATAGCATCACTTTAACATTTGGTGTGCCTCCAGCACCACTTTAATATTTGGTGTGCCTCCAGCACCACTTTAATATTTGGTGTGTCCATAGCATCACTTTAACATTTGGTGTATCCATAGCATCACTTTAACATTTGGTGTGTCCCTAGATCCGCTTTAACATTTGGTGTGTCACCAGCACCACTTTAACATTTGGTGTGTCCCTAGATCCGCTTTAACATTTGGTGTGTCTAATGTCTAACAAAAACATTTCCAGACAAATCTTCTTTACAACGTGAAACGATACTCTATACGCCTATACACGACACACCAATACACTGTACTACTTTGTGCTCTAATACACTGTACTCAGTACTCGAATACACTATACTCCAATACACTGTACTACTATACATTGTACTATAATACACTGTACTCTAATATACTGAATTGTTTTATGCGTAAGTTTTTTGTAATGCATGTGCGTGTAAGTATATTTGTATGTGCGTGTAAGTATGTATATTTGTATGTGCGTGTAAGTACAGTGTATGTGCCTGTTAGTATATTTGTATGTGCGTGTAAGTATATTTGTAAGTGCGTGTAAGTATATATGTATGTTCGTGTAGGTATATTTGTATGTGTATGTAAGTATATCTTATCTTATATGTTACAGACGCTCCTTCTGTACAGAAGATTATTGCGTCCTATGTATTTCTATGGTTTGTGTTTAGTCCTGTATTCTTACTAGAGTTTTAAATGCTGATAAAATGTTGGCTTTCCTGGTTTCTTCAGGCAAGCCATTCCACGCCCGAATACCGGACGGAAAGAAAGAAAACTTGTATGTGTTTGTTCTTGCTTATGGAATAAGAAAGGTGTTTTTATCTTTATGTCTATCTGAGGGTTGTATTAAGTTTTCTTTGTGTTGTATTTCTAAATTAGAATTAATTGCCTTATGTATAATTACTAATTTACTCTTGGTTCTTCTATCCTCTAGTGTTTCAAGGTTTAATGATTTAACTAATGGTGTTACTCTTGTCAGTTTTGAATATTCTCCAGTAATGAATCTGGCAGCTCTTTTTTTTTTATTTGTTCTAACTTATCAAAGTATATTGTATGTGCGTGTAAGTATATTTGTATGTTGGGGTCTCTGTAGCCAACTAAGCTCCTCCTCTATTTGTGATTGACGTGTGACACCTCTATGACGTAACAGCTTTACGTGCACAAGCACGATCCAATCAGGACCAAACTTTAACCCGTGCACTGTTCTCAGCTGTGCCCTAAGCTCTGCCCTAAGCTCTGCCCTATACACATCTCTCGTCACTAAAGACCATGGACCCGTCAATCAAAAAGCCCCTGTGATTTCTAATATTATAATTCTGCCCATTCCTCAGCCCCTTGGCTTATGTCTCAGAACACGTGCAGTAAATCCACAATTCAGACTTTGAAAACTTCATCTCTTTGCACTAACCCTCGCGAAAGTGTCATCGGCATGTAAAACGAGTTTCAGGCCCCACTGCTCGTTATAACATTATCAGCCCTCATTGAATTCTCGCACAGTGTCCACTTAATCTCGTGCAGACGTGGACATCTGCAGGAACTTTGTCTCACACGATGAATACCTTGCGTGATGACAACAAAAGCAAAGCTCCGAGGCAAAGCCTTGCTTAGAAATAAATGGCCACAATTCGTGTATGTTTTATTTGTTTGTAGTCTTGAAATGCATCTGAGGGACTCTAACTTTATTTCAAGATATTTTGTCGCGTCGACTTACCGATGTCTCGGAGAGACGTTTCATTTAAGAAATCTATTCATAGAAACATACGAACAATTTCGTTAAGACATTACTCAAATATTCGGCTGTTCTTGATACAACTGTGCACATTTTTTAATTAAAGTGCGCACATCTTTAATAAACTGTGCACAGTTTTTAATTAAAGTGCGCACATCTTTAATAAACTCTGCACAGTTTTTAATTAAAGTGCGCACATCTTTAATAAACTGTGCACAGTTTTTAATTAAAGTGCGCACATCTTTAATAAACTGTACACATTTTTAATTAAAGTGCGCACATCTTTAATAAACTGTGCACGTTTTTTAATTAAAGTGCGCACATCTTTAATAAACTGTGCACGTTTTTTAATTAAAATGCGCACATCTTTAATAAACTGTGCACGTTTTTTAATTAAAGTGCGCACATCTTTAATACAACTGTGCACATTTTTTAATTAAAGTGCGCACATCTTTAATAAACTCTGCACATTTTTTAATTAAAGTGCGCACATCTTTAATAAACTGTACACATTTTTAATTAAAGTGCGCACATCTTTAATAAACTATGCACATTTTTTAATTAAAGTGCGCACATCTTTAATACAGCTGGGAAATCTTTGATAAAACTGCACACATTTGTATTCAATCGTGAACATCTTTGATACAACTGTACACAATATCTTTGATAGAACTGTGCACATCTTTGATACCACCTTGGACATCTTTGATACCACCTTGGACATCTTTGATACATCATGACCAACTCAATGCTACCATCATGACCAGCCCAATGCTACCATCATGACCAGCCCAATGCTACCATCATGACCAGCCCAATGCTACCATCATGACCACCTCAGTGCTACCATCATGACTCTATGTTCTTACACCACCAAACAGCCCAGAGCCCCATCTCATGTAAATCTAAAGACAAACCCAAGCCGAAACAACCTTAAAAGAATGAAACCCCGCTTGATTGAGGTTCACGCCTTCACAAAAAACAATTTGTGAGCGCCATCTATAACGGAGGGCGGTCCCCGTGAAAGCCCTTGCGTCGCTTTGTCATCATTACCGTACAAAGCGGGAAAAAAAAACGGTTTCACGTTGTGATAGAAGGGGCCATGATTGCGTCACACTCCTCTGTTTCCATTCAAATGTCATGTGTCATGGAATGACCGACTCTCTCTCTCTCTGTCACCGCCCAGACACAGAGGTGACAGTGCCCGTGCTGACAGAGAGCTGACAATGTCCATGCCCCTCTGAAATATATAGACTATGCCCTCACTGACAGAAATAGACAATGCATACGCTGACAGACATAGACTAGACCCGCACCGACAGAAATAGACTATACGCGCACTGACAGAAATAGACTATGCCCTGTGAGATACTGAGGTAGACTCCAGCATTCCGTTTGTGTCAAGACTTTGTCAAGAATCAAGACTTTGACATTGACATTGATTTTTCCAGAATCGATTATTGTCAAGATACTTGAGATGCTCAGATATATATACAAGTTTTTAAGAAATCATTGCGGTGCATATGGCGTGAAGTTAAAAAAGTGGAACAAAAGATTGAAGATGGTTTATTGATGTTTTGTTCATGGTTTGAGATGACTGTAGATGATGTTGGTAGTTGTAAATGGTTTGAGGTGACTGTAGATGATGTTGGTAGTTGTAAATGGTTGTAGATGACTGCAGATGATGTTGGTAGTTGTAAATGGTTGTAGATGACTGTAGTTGATGTTAGTAGTTGTAAATGGTTTGAGATGACTGTAGATGATGTTGGTAGTTGTAAATGGTTGTAGATGACTGTAGATGATGTTGGTAGTTGTAAATGGTTTGAGGTGACTGTAGATGATGTTGGTAGTTGTAAATGGTTGTAGATGACTGTAGTTGATGTTAGTAGTTGTAAATGGTTTGAGGTGACTGTAGATGATGTTGGTAGTTGTAAATGGTTGTAGATGACTGTAGATGATGTTGGTAGTTGTAAATGGTTGTAGATGATTGTAGATGATGTTGGTAGTTGTAAATGGTTTGAGGTGACTGTAGATGATGTTGGTAGTTGTAAATGGTTTGAGGTGACTGCAGATGATGTTGGTAGTTGTAAATGGTTGTAGATGGCTGTAGATGATGTTGGTAGTTGTAAATGGTTGTAGATGATTGTAGATGATGTTGGTAGTTGTAAATGGTTGTAGATGACTGCAGATGATGTTGGTAGTTGTAAATGGTTGTAGATGGCTGTAGATGATGTTGGTAGTTGTAAATGGTTGTAGATGGCTGTAGATGATGTTGGTGGTTGTAAATGGTTGTAGATGACTGCAGATGATGTTGGTAGTTGTAAATGGTTGTAGATGATTGTAGATGATGATGGTAGTTGTAAATGGTTGTAGATGTTTGTAGATGGTTATAGATAGTTGTAAATGGTTGTAGATGTTTGTAGATGGTTATAGATAATGGTTGTAGATGTTTGTAGATGGTTATAGATAGTTGTAAATGGTTGTAGATGTTTGTAGATGGTTATAGATAGTTGTAAATGGTTGAACATGATTGCTAGAAAATGTCTACTAGCGTTGGCGAACGTGTCTCTCTGATACCCCAATATATACAATTTTATGTTTATTTTACATTTTATGAAGAACATAATTTTTAGAAATTTTTTCTTACATGTTAATCGAATTTGTGTTGATTAAATTAATTTTAATCGATTAAATTATTTGACCATTTATCTATTAATTAATCGTTAATTTCCGCAGTCCTTATGTATACATATATTTTTAAAAAACTTATATATATA